>JAOBRD020372482.1:0-10975 GCA_027575215.2 Hydrozoanthus sils
AATTTTTATGGCCATGAAAAAAATTTTCATGGGCAGTCAAAACATTTCATGGGAAATTCATGGGCTCAAAGTTAAGCCATGAATTTGCAAAACAAAGGATTAATGGGCATAAAAAGTGGCGTCATGGGTTTTTCATGGATGTTTAACGGCATTTTCATGTGGTTCCTATTCTGTAGTGGTAGGCACTCTAATAAGCTCCCCCTCTCTATTAAGCCCCCTGCCTAGAGGTTCAAGGTTTGAAAAGCTCTCCTCTCCAATAAATGCCCCCCCCCCCCATCCCCGCCCGATCCCAACAAGAAGGAGCAAGAATCTATATGATTGTTAAAATATAGGAATTAGATACTTGTGTCAAGATATTTTTTATTTCTGGTCTCATCATTGCCAACCTAGAACTTCACATATTTCAGTGTTTCCTTTTTCTTCTCAAGTTCTGATTTGTAGCACTTTTATATGTTTGACTTTCTTAATAGTGCTAGTTTTGATGTCAGGGGAATGCAGAGTTACTAGTCGTTGGTTATCCACAGTTTTTAAATTTAAGCCCTCTCTCTAATAAGCCCTCGCCTTGGAGGTCTGAGAATGAATAAGTTCCCCAGGGGCTTAGTAAATTAATGCTTATGGTTTACAATTAATAATTTATGTGTGGGTTAGCACAAGCAGTTGCTAAGGCAGTGCCACTGACCAGTTTGTGGAAGGCTTGGGTTTGCTTAAATATTTGCTTTCCGGACAACAAAATTTAACTATACACTAGAAACCTTGTGAACTGGTCTACTAACTCAAGTGTTAGGCTGAAAGAAACCCAAAATTTTCTCCAGTGTCAGCAATAATTGTTTTTATTAAATTTTCAGTCTTGAACATCGCATTTTTAACACTGCGATTAACTCACTTAACCCTTTCAGCCCCAAACACGACAAATATTGTGTTGGTAAATTCTCCCAGCTAGGACCCATACTTTTTGTATAACCAGCTTAGGAGAATTTGGCTTTTCATCTTCAATTGTTCACCTTGTTTGATTAATTTCTATTTTCTCATTACCGAGCGACTTATTTTGTATGTGTTATGTAACAAGAAGTTAGATGTTGATAAACTGTCCTGGGCTGAAAGGGTTAATCTCAGTTATCAGCTCATATACCCAATTGACCATATTTATATGGAAACTGACTGAGTTTTTAGTGTTACAAAGCAGAAATGTGGTTCTGAATAAAATTTTGCTGTCATTTTCAGACATCGATAGGTTTGGAAAACTCAATTGAACCATTTACCTCTGTGGCTATTTATCATCTCATATCAATGTGTACTCTTGGAATAGTTGTTAATAGTAACTTTTCCTAGCAGAAATGGTGAATCTGGGGCTAGCTGGGGCTAAGAATAACATGTAAGGTCTCTCTTTTTTATTTGAAAGTTTGTGGTGATTGATCAACTTTTTGTTGTTGTTGTTGTTGTTGTTGTTGTAGAGTGAATCACTTGAAGCCTACAGAGCTTATTTTCACCAAATTGTTGGGTAAGTAACTGTGTAACTTGCTCTTGACATAATTTTTTATTTCAGTCTTGCCCTGCATTGTTGATCTTCTCATGCAGGCTTCCACAGTCAATTTTTTCATAGTGGCTTTGCATGTTTGGTTTTTTAACTTTCAGGATCTGCAATTACTTCTCTTTGTATAACACCCCAAGTTCAATGGCTTGACAAAGGAAATGTGTTGTTTCATGTGTACTTAAAATAATTAGACAGTCTGCAAACTTGCTCCTGATCATTCTTTACAGATAATCATCAGCTGCTTTCAATTCATTTAACTGCACATGGGTTATCCCGCCATGTTTGGGTCATGGAAAATTTGGAAAGTCATTAAATTTTATAATTTCATTTTCCAGGCCTGGAAAATCATAGAATTTTGGTTAAGGTGATGGAAAGTCATGGAAAATTGGCAGACCTCGTGTAGAAAAAATATAACCAATCCATATATTTGCACAAAATTACATGTCTTTTTGTTTTCAAATAATCAATGATTTCATCGCAGAGATAGACTTGTGGAGACACAGTTAAATCGTTCTAATTCCTAGAGTTGAACTTGGTAGTGCTACTATGAAACTACTTTTTATGTATTAAGGGAAAAAATAGCAGTGCTAGAACATGGAAAATTGAGAAAAGTCATAGAATTTCAGAAAGACAAAATTGCTTCAATTGGGCCTCATTGACTATATACTCATAGAAAACTCCGCTTCACAGTCTAAATGTTAAATTATAACAGCAATGTTTGTCTGTGTTTGATTGCAGATTTTTCGTTGTTGAGGACACAATCCTTCACACAACACAAGGACTTGTTACAAGGTAGTTCACATTAGTTTAACTCAGAGTTCTGGTACTAACATTAGTTTTTGCTTGTAGTAGGATATTTAGGGTATATTTAGGCAGAGTACAAATTAAAATGAAAGTGCAAAATGAGATTGATTTAAATGAAACTCTATTGAGATTGGATACTGAATAAAAATTATGATGAATTGATATTGGAAAGAGACATGCTTTCTTTATATTGGCAAAAGTTTTATAAGATTATGTCACTAGCTAAGGGTCTTTTATATGCATGTTTGTATTCATGCGAGTTTTCTAAGAGAGTCAATTTGCCAGAACCCCCAAAAAGGTTGCTGTGTATTGTTGGGAATTGAGGGAATATCAGAAACTGTAGGTATTTTTTCCTCTTTCAAGTGGTACATGGAAAAAATAACTTGAACATTTTCCATTGTAATGATCACATATAAATTATCGTCAACTATTTAGCAGGTTTCAAACTTGTCAGTCAGTGAAACATGTTGATAACAGCTACTGCAGGTCACTTACCCTTTTTGTTTGTCTATAGAAACACTGTGGATGACTTGTGGGAAATGGCTGCTTCAAAGATTGCAGCAGTCCTAAGAACTCAGTCAGTAAGTTGAATTGAGCTTTCAAATTTATTCAAGTTCACATAGATATACTTTCCCAAATCTGTTTGTGTGTAGTCAATAACTTTTTTTGTTTCTACTCTTGCAACTACAGGCGTACTGTAAAGAACCAGCACTTTTACTCAAGGTGAAAGAACTTATTGTGTGGTTTGGCCACACGTTATCTGTAAGTACTATAAAAATTTATGTATATATTAATTATGTATATAGGGAAACACCCTTAAGGCCATTAAAATGGTCAAAATATGTTGGCAAGGAAAAAGAAACGAAAATGAGTCCTCATTGTGTTTTATAATTATGATATGCGTCAAATTTAATGAGAGATGAAGAATCTGGATGCTTGTAATCATTGTCTATTAATTTTATGTAAATATATATAGATAACTGTACATACAATACAATAATGGATTAGGAAAGTCAAAACTTTATATCATGTACGCTACTACTAGTTTCACATAGGTGACTGGTGTTAGTTTACCCTGAAGTGTTATGTTTTTAGTTGATTAAATTATCTTGTTTGCACTGTCGGTTGTTATTCTTTAGTCATCTTGTCTGTGTCTCTTTATTTTTGTATAATATAACTTGTGTTATTTGTTTTGCTCTAGGGGTATGGTTTTGTTGTCAAAGAAATCTATGATGTCCTATTAGAAATGAGGTATGTGGTCAACATTAGATGTTTCTTCAGTCCTATAACGACCAACATTAATGTACCTATGAAATGAAAAATTTTATTACCTCAGTTGATAGAACTTGCCAAATGACGAATAGCAGTGAAAAAATGCTGTCAATATATTTTATGGTTCTGGAGATATTAATGTTTAATGTTTTCAACTGGTGATGTCACTTTGTTTACTGGCAAATTTGCGTTTTTCTAACAATCTACTGCCAATCCATAACTTTTGAATGAATTTAAGCTCAAATTCATTCAAAGATTATGGATTGACTGTAGATTTTTAGAAATATGCAAATTTCCGTGTAAAGAAAGTGACGTATAATTATAATTGACAATTGTGACACATATATGACTTTACAAAATTGAGTAAGAAAAATGTAGTAAGGTGGAAGTTCTAGGTGGAAGTGAAATTCATACCAACCAATACAAGTTATAATAAGGTTCTGTCCTGCAGTCAACTGACACTCACTTTAAACTGTAAAGTTTAAAGTTTAAAGTACAGTACTCCTTAAAGTCCCTATCAAACTGTAAAGTTTAAAATAGTGTCAACAGGTTGCAGGGCACAGCCTTCTTGTAGTGGACACAGAGTTCTGTTTCAATCTCTTTCGAATTTATCTTAGCTTTACAGCTTGCTGTGGTACAGTTTAAGATATTGTTCTAATAGAGCTCTTGGGATCCAGGAAAGCTTGTTTGTTTGACTTTCAGTCGCATTGCAGCCACTTTTGTTGGAACTAAGAACACTTATGTTGACATATGACTTACCTTTTTTTAATTAGAAACCAATACAATGAAGTTCTAATGAAAGAATGGGAACAGATTTTCAAGTAAGCTGTAGATCATTGTTGGTCCTTGATTATGTACAGTTCATAAACTTTAAAACTTAGAGATTTTTTGGGAAATGCACCAAAATTTTGTTTTAAATTCGTGCAGTACTCCTTAAAGCCCCTATCAAGCTTATTTTTTAAAGTTCCAGATGAAAAGTAGAACCCTTTAACAATAATGATTTTTGAAAATAAAACCTTTTCTCGCCGTTCCTGTTACATTTTTTAGACTTGAAGCGTGCATGATGGCGTAGCAGGAAGCATATGACGTAGCACGAGGCATGAAGCAGATACAATCTTTTTTATCTCAAAAAATTCAATTCTGGCTACAATAGTCACATTGTTATAACTTTAATTAATGAATTATTCCCTTAAAATTGTTTGAAATAAAAATTTTATGACATTTTTTAACAGAAACGAAATTTTTTAACTAAAAACCACACAACTCACTGCTGCTACGTCACAGGTTACCAGTTCCCGGCCTGCACGGTCAAAATTTACATTCCAATCTTTTTTTGATTGAAAAGCATACTTCGACGTGAAAATTTTGATTTGATTATTCAATTTTTGAGTTCACAGATGATAACAGTTTCAATCTGGAACTTAAAAAAATAAGATTGATAGGGACTTTAAATTCCAGTGCCTAACAACAAACAGAGATCCTAGGATCTGCCCTTAGATCCGAAAGCCAATTTAACTCCTATATAACGAAGTTTATAAAAGAAGTACAAACACTCTTGACTTACTGCTGCTGAAGTCACCAGTCTTGATATTGTCTTGATTTTACTGTTTCGAATCAATAAATGTTTTATCACATTTACAATAAATCAGGTAAGGATGGTCCAACAAATAAATATTGTTAATCTTTTTAGGTTATCAAAACCCCAGTGTAACGAAGTTTTTCGTGTCCTTTCGGTTACTTCGTTTTATCTTGGTTTTGTCTATTACAAACCCCTGTTATAACAAAGTAGAGTGTTTCCTAGGCACTTGCTTATATCACGGTTGCACTGTACCAAATCAAAACAAACTTATTTCTTGTACACTTGTATTAGGAAAATTTTAGAAGAAGACAACTACACTGCTATTACCTGCGAAAACGAAGAGGAATACATAAGTGTTTTGGATGTTTTTCCATTTCAAGATGAAAAGCTCAGACAGGTACAAGAAGTTTCAGGGTTTTGTTTTTCTTGGTTTTGCATGCACTGCAGCTCAACATGGGTGGCGAAACTAAGGGGGGGGGGCAGTGCCCCCCCCAAAAAAAATTTGGTTTGAGGGGCCAGGCAACCCCCCCCCCTCCCCTTCAATAATTTCTGGTAAACAACAGCAACTTTTGAAAAGGAATCTCAGATTTTATAAAGAACTGTATCAATTTCTGCACTGTGCTAGAGAATGTATGAGAATGTAGTTTGAGAATAAGGAGACATTAGAAGCATAGGCAACGATCCTGAAAGTGCAAACCTTTCTGTGTTGTAAACTGAATGATGGGAGTGGAGTCAAATAAAATTGAGACAAATTTCAGCTCGTGGAGTTAAGGGTCAAAGTTGACAAAGCTTGTTGAAGTTCTTAATTTGCAAATTTACTAAAAGGTTTGTCAAGTGTTTCTTGGGGGCATGGTGTTACTATGTAGAGTTTCGCGTTTCAACTAGTTACTGATTCTTAGATATAACCAGTTTCGTTTGAAGCTGGTTATTGTAGGAAAGAGATCAAGTGAATTTGGTGATGCTTTATGTAAACTTGATTTATGACTCTTAATTTGCATGCTTTATACCTGCAGGAGTTTTTTCCAAGAAGGTTCCCATTTTCACAGTGTTCTGTCAAGATCTATACTGAAGTAAGTTAGGGAACAAAAAATTGTTTCATTCTGTTGAGCTTCTTAGTGCTTTTTAGTCTTACACATTAAGGAAAGCAAGTATTTTTGAAACAATGTATTAGGTGTCATGCTTATATCAGGGTTCGTGCAAGCCCAGGAAATTCTGGAAAACCCTGGAAATTTTTTATTAGGCCCTGGAAAATTTCATAGAATTTTATTGAAACAACTAAGTTCGTTAAATGATGCATTCTTTCCGTTTCAAGTAACAACTAAGTTTTTACTGCTGTTGTTATTATATTAAGTGCAATGAATACGAATTTTCTCGACATTAAAAAGTTGTTTGAAAAATGTGATTTTGAACATTTTCATTTTGGGTCTAAAGAGGCCAGTGGAAATTAAATCAAATATTGTTGTTCATACTTGTTAACAAGCATAGAAACATTTCAAAGTCTAGTCTCAACTAGTATGATCTTGCATGATGATTAAACAATCCATTGTTTCAGATCAAAGCATATATCAAGGCATGTTTAAAGTTCAATGAAAATTTAAATGCAAGGTAAGTAAAAGTATGCGTTTCATCAGGTTCGTTTCTCCTTTTTATACACAGGTCTATTAGTATTACTCTGGTGTGGGCAAAGGAGGTGGAGGGCAAAAGACATCCCAAGAATAAGAAGCTTGATTAAGGATCCTTACTTGACCAGTTTTTTACCCTATCAAATCCTAAATCCCATGGCTGACAATCTTTCCCAGGAGTAAGGATACCCTATTAAATCCTAAATTTCATGGCTGTGGCCTCCCTTTCCTTTTAATAGGGCATGGATACCCTATGAAATCCTACATCCCATGGCTGCCCCCCTTTCCGTGGGGCACGGATACTCATCAAATCCTAAATCTCTTGGCTGACACCCTTTCCCAGGAGCATGTATACCCTATCAGATCCTAAATTGCATGGCTGGCTCTCTTTCCCTGGGGTATGGATACCCTATCAGATCCTAAATTGCATGGCTGGCTCTCTTTCCCTGGGGCACGGATACCCTATCAGAACCTAAATCCCACTGATGACTCCCATTCCCAGGGGCATATCTGGAGCAGTTTAGGTTAAATTTGTCAGTATCGAGTGATGGTTAGCTTACCAGTTTTTCCTATCACTGCAAAGTAAAGCCAAGGTTTGGTTGCTCTACCCTCTGATAGAGAACAGAAATGGAGTTAGACTGTGATGAAAAAAGTGTGTTGTCAAATAATTGTTTTAAATGAAATCTTTGAATTAATCTTGATGCCTTCTTCAAATAACTTTCAGTCAAACGGAAATCGGTGATTCAGTACGAAAATCAACGAACCTGCTGATTTCTAGAACGCTTAACGGTAAGTATGATACATTGGAATAGATAGTTAAAATAATTGTCATATCTTTGGCGTGACTAACCCAATATTGTGGCATGATGCCACATCATAATAACATTAAAGTATCGCCATTGCATGAAAAAGTAGTACGTTTCGTTCAAACTAACATGAACTGGTATTGTAAACGAATAACTCGTGTAGTTCGTTACTCCGTTTTAGTCTAGGACAGTTTCTAACTAATCCTTATAATTTGAATATGATGTGATTGGGCGATCACAGAAACTGCTGTGCTATACACAAATGAAGTTCTTCAAACTGTTTGCGAGACAAAAATGGAATACCTCATCAATTGTAATGTCGGTGACAGAGCTCGTAGTACTCTGGGACTTCTTAAAAGTAAGCGTTGTTATTGTGCAATCTGGCCGATGGCTGCTGAAACCACGGCTGCTAACACTCGGGTTCAAAAATGTTTTTAAGGATTAAGTATGTACAGTCTTAATCCCTTCTCACCTGGGAAGCCTTAATGCACATGCCCTTTTACTGGATGTCTTCCTACTAGCACGTGTTTGTAACACTTCGGACTTCTGAAAACCTGATGGTTCCACTACCGCTGTTTCTGAAAACGTTGTAAAATCTTTCGAATGTTGTCAACAGTTGGAAATTAGAACGTAATTTAGAAAGTATTCTGTCATATACAAAAATTGAAAAAAAGATTTCTTTTCCATATGAGTTACTATTTTTACTGAAGGTTGGTACGAACTTAGCGGTTGCTAAGCGTTTTGCAACCACGAAAATATTTTTGTGATCGGTGATAAATTTGTGGCACAGACCCTTTCAGCCCCGAAAAATGGATGCTTTGGTAGATTTTCCAGTTAGGACCATTGGTTTTTATATAACCAGTAGAGGAAGATATGTCTTTCCACTCCATTGGTTTGGCTTGTGTGATCAATTTTCACTCGCTCTTACCACTAAAGTCCCTTTCTTTGCATGTGGTAAATTGTATAACTAACTCGGTGAACATCTTTGTCTAGGCTGCTTCAACGCTGCAGTGAAGAAAGAAGAAAGAACAATAGCACAGGTGAAAAAAGATGATTTTTGCTTCCTCCCTCCCCATCGAAAAACCTGGAAACCACTTGAGTTTATTTTTGTTCTGGAAACTTTCGCAAATTTGGATCAACCCCAGAGTAAACAAACAAAGGAGGGTGCACGAGTGCAGTGTCATGTTCGTGACAAAAAAAACCCAAATTTTAGAATCCTTTAACTCAACTTCTCAATTTTTCTCTTCTATACTGCAGCTTGTTCAGGTTTCACTAAACACAATTCATTTAGAAGCAGCCTGTCTCCATTTGGAAGAGTATGCAGCAGACGTCACAAGGTGAGATGATGTTATTGCTGAGGTAGATCCCCAGCTGCTGCCCCATGCCCCATCATCGGCCTAGAGGAAAAGAGAAAAAGGTCTCTGATGCGCTCTAGATTTCACCATCTGCCATCTGGTTAGCCCATTTGGTAAGGCAGCAATCTGTCGTTCAGGAGGCCCAGGTTTGATTCCCGTTGCCAGACATTCACTCATTTAAATAACTGAGGAGAAGGTGCTGCCTTTTCTCTAACATCTGCAAACAGTTAGACCCTCATGCCTTCTCGTATAAGGATGTCCGTAGGTCCTGGGTGGCGACTTCAAAGGACCTTGAGTCCTGTTTCCTGTTGTCCCATGACTTGAGTCAAAACGATATAAAACAAAACAACAACTGAAACACTGGAAAGTCAGGTTTTCTAGTTGAAACAATCATCCAAAACTTGTTCCAAGACTGTTTTTGATTGCTTAACATTGTGTTAGTTTTCCGCCTTAAGTTTTGTTTTGCTCAAATATGATCACCTTCAAGCATTCTTGTTTGTAAAATAAATATTTCGCTTCCTTTCGTTATAGAACTGCAAATGAAGGTGTAAATATCGGGAGAGTGTATGGGCTTTCAACATTTAAGGTGTGGTTTGTTAATTAAATATTTTTTTTATGTGACTGCTCTTCATCTTCTTATTTAGTTCTTATATTAGTCGAAATGTTTAGATCGTTCACATCTTGTCGTTGTTTGCTTAGTTGGTTCTTTAAAAGAGAATAATTATGCTGTTCCCTGGATAAACCATTTAGAAACCATAGCTAGTTTACCATGAAAATAATCGAGGAGATTTGACGTTTCGCTGAACGTCATTGTCAAAATGAATGTATTCCACTGAGTTTAAATAATAGTTACAGAATAGTATTCAAGCTTGAATTCCCTTAGAACACTATGCTATGATGCAAACTCAGTCGAACAAATCTCTATGATTATTTTCATTGAAAAAATTTGAAATAAGGGTTTGCTAGAATTAATATTTAAAAAAGCAGGCCCTGGATTTGATCCGCGGTCTAGGCAAAGGTTGATTATTTGTGCGGCCATTTTTTGCCTATCATCTTGTAGCAGGGACACTGCTGTGGTCTGTTCTTTGATATACACGTACACCCAATAAAAGGTGCTTTTAGGTGTTACGTATCTCAATAAACTGATCGAACTGATTCTAACTGTAAGGTGTTTTGGCTTCGTTGCTTTTTTTGGTGGCGCTTTTCGTGCTCTTTGTCATGAATTTGTCTTTAAGTCTCCAAGAGTACTGAATACAAATGCATTGTCGCTTGTAAGTGTGTGCTAAGAACTTTTGTTTTACTACTATTATATGTTTTCCCGCAATGACGTCACAATCTAAGTTGCTGCTTACCAGACTGAACGAATCGAAAAATTGTTGCCTTAAGTTGTGCTAACACCATTGGAAGTTAATGATAACACCTCGATAACCAAGCTCGAGGTCATCTCGGTAGGATTTTGACATCGTTTGCTGTACGGACCAAGTGGACTAAGGAAATACCTGAGACAGATGACAAAATTTTAACAAGTTCTTTCGTCTTGTGAAGGTGCGCTTTTCTTCTCAGGATTCTGTAAACTTGATTGGCAAGCTGCGGAAGCTGCTGATGGTTACAAGCTTGTATTGAGGGCTGGAGAACGCTGATTAAGAAACAGAGAAAATTCTCCTTCCATAAATGTTTTCTTACTTTTTTTTTCGTTTTGTTTAGGACGTAAGAGCAGAGGCGGAACAACAAATTTATGACAAGTTAAACAGCAAGATAGGCGAATTTTTAGAATTAGGTAAGTTATCAACTTCAGTAGCCAAAGAACTTTTGTCAACCTTTTATTAATCTGAAGGACTTTGTTTTCGACAATAAATATTTCCATTTGGTGAAACTATCTATTTTGCTTGTCTTGAAGAGTAGAATGATTAGTTTTATAAATTCATTTTAACTTTTGAACCAGTTGGAGAAATTCTATAAAGTGAACATTCATTTTGTTTGTCTTCAAGAGTAGAAATGTTTGGTGT
>JAOBRD020372589.1:10008-20081 GCA_027575215.2 Hydrozoanthus sils
CGATTTGCATTGCTTACATCCACGAAGACCATAAGGACAGTCTATAACAATAAAACTATATATAATTAGAAACGAGTAATCTTTGTTGTCAGCTTTATCTGTGTCATTTCGCAAACAGGTTCAGTCATCGGAAACAAGATTATCATGCCATCATTAGATTGTTGTTAATTCAAAAACGAAATAAACTAAACGAAAACAAAACGTTTTCAGAGCGCAGCTCCTTCTTCAGCATATTAGTTTGTATTCTGCCACTGGAAACAATAATTGTTCAAGAAAAGAGGGCCGAAACTAAATTTGCATATTTTTAGCAACTACTACAAGGAGCATTATTTCCATTTAGGGTCAGGGGCAGTTTCGTTTGTGTAAGTGAAGAAATACTTTTATTGTTATTACAAGATCTTATCCTACGATGACAAAAAAACTAGTCATCTTACCGGGGTAGTGTGGTGAGCAAGTACCAAATCTCGGTACCAGGCCTCTTGGACATTGTCCTACACAAGATACTTTGGCGTACACACGGAGTTTGAAGTAGCCTAGGTCACATCGGGTGCATTGAATCCCCACACACTCCTGGCAGTTCTGAAGTGACTGGCAATCTGAAACATGCAATGAAAATAGTTGTAGTCGACGAAATGGAATGATTGAACTACTAAGTTTTCGGTTGGTGTAAAACTAGCTAAGTCTACTAGCGAAGTCTCTGCCTACCGCCCGTCCAAGTGGGTGTGATTACATTGAAACATCATATCTGGTATACCTCTTTTTGAAAGCTACTACTCTATACTAAATTTTCAGGCACAAAACAACTATCGGCGATCACAAATTAAAGAATTGTATAAATGAAGGAACATGTTTCAGCAACCAGATTGTCATCTTCAGTTAGTGCTAAAACAATATATGGTATTAACAATAAATTTAATGATAATAATAACAATAATATTAATGTTCTGTATCTTGCGACATCGTTCTGCCCTTTAAAATTCTTTCAATACTCGAATCTTGTGAATTATGATGTGAAAAGGTTAATAAATATATCTATTTCTAAAAAAAAATCTATATGTATATATGGGGTTCTAAAAACATTGCTATAAATTTCGCTGAAAACTCAGCCTCTTCAGGTAAACTTCGCCATCTTGGATATCCAAATAATGGTTATAAAAACAATAATGATGATGATAACAATAATAATAATAATAATAATAATAATAATAATAATAATAATAATAACAATCTTTATTAAGAAAATATTTTCAGCAAGCGTGTAAGTTTACACCAGTACAAATTAGATTCATCAGTTAACAATAATTATTCATCAAACTATGAAGAATTATTAATGAGTATTGCGTTCCTTTGTTTAAGTTTCATGAATTTCACATTTTCTCCCAACGCGCGCTTTTGTTTGTGAAATTATAGTCAGTTAAGAAAAGGTAACTCCCTTTCAATTAGTAATAAAAGATGCTTTGATTATACACTGACAAAAAAATGCAATTAAAGTCAAACTAAAGCAGATTTTAAAAGTTTAACTTCTCAATATTTTTTCTTAATTAAATAACCTCTAATGTGATATGTGTGTAAAATAGTTTTGCTTTATACTAACTAAAGATGACAGTAGAGTTGTCTAAATGTGTCTAATCCTTTCAGCCCCAGGCAGCTTATCAACACCTAACTTTTCCTTACATAAGTTATATATTAAAAAAGTTATTTTGTTATGAGAAAATGGAAATTGACCAAAAATAGAGAACTACCAAAGATTAAGAGCAAAACTTCTCAATATTTTTTCTTAATTAAATAACCTCTAATGTGATATGTGTGTAAAATAGTTTTGCTTTATTCTAACTAAAGATGACAGTAGAGTTGTCTAAGTGTGTCTAATCCTTTCAGCCCCAGGCAGCTTATCAACACCTAACTTTTCCTTACATAAGTTATATATTAAAAAAGTTATTTTGTTATGAGAAAATGGAAATTGACCAAAAATATAGAACTACCAAAGATTAAGAGAAAAATTCTCCTAA
Source organism: Hydrozoanthus sils (assembly GCA_027575215.2). Taxonomy (NCBI): domain Eukaryota; kingdom Metazoa; phylum Cnidaria; class Anthozoa; order Zoantharia; family Hydrozoanthidae; genus Hydrozoanthus; species Hydrozoanthus sils. The sequence goes on from JAOBRD020372589.1 coordinate 12,018, forward strand.
GCTGGTAGTAGGATAAGTACGGCTTTCAGTTGGGAGATTTAAAAATACGCCATTGGGCTTTTTGGGCGGTCAAAGGGTTAAACTTAAACGAGTCGTTTTATCCCTGACCAGATACTTTGTACAAATAATTTATGTCTACAACTACTGGATCTTTCGTATTGCCCCTCTCCTTCAAAAAAGGTATATGCTTATATTTGCCAGAGCATGTAGAGTTAAGCGGGAATTCCGTTTCGGAAACAGTTCTACCTCTGCATATTAGGAAAGGTTGAAAAACTCACGACGTTAGATTAACTTTTAAGTAACCTAATTTGGCCAACTACAAGAACATGCAGCGTGCTCAACTCCCACGCAAAACCCGTCAGACGATGGTGTAATCATGTTATGACTCTTTTAATTAGCTTACATAATTTCGTTCCTGCAAAAAAAAACATCATGTTCTCTTTCGGTTGTATTAAATTCTCGACTTCCAAAGGGTTTCTTTTGTACATCGAACGCGTAAGAAAGTTCAGAAAATACCCATGCATAAATTAACATTTTGAGTTAAAACTTTTTGATTTCGAACCACCAACATGAAGATACTCTTGAGATGTAACTAAAATGTTTATTTTGCTTGCTCAGTTCCTTCGGCTTGCTTGCACAATTAAAACAATACTTGCCAATAATTTGGACTTCAGCCATAAGCATGCCCAGACATGTATTTATCTTACGTGCGCAGTAAGAATTGATACAGAATGTAGACACGAAATCTTTCGAAGGCAAAAAACTTTTGATTTTAGGCTTAAAAACAGATATTAGAATTTTTTTGATCGAGCTGGTCAATCATTCCTGGCGTTTTTTTCTCAGTTGCTTGGGAAATTAGTTATTTTCCTTGTCAGATGCTAAAATGGTTTCAAACCCGAGATCGCAAGCTCATCGCTATTTTTACCCAACCTTAGCAAAAGGTCATTACCAAGGTCTAAAAACCTAAACCACTTCGTCGGATAGAAGTCCCTCAACACTTAATTTCTGTTTGCAAATTTGTGGTTCTCTCGATTTAAAAAACAACTTAGTTTGTGGCTAATTTTTTATCTTATCAAAACTTAGTCTACTCCCTTTTAAAATCCTCAAAGTTAAAATGGGATGGTTGGAAAATAATGACAAAATATTGCGGGAAAAATCCAGCACAAGCGCTATCAAAATATCAAGGAGGCATATACCACGATATTGCCTTAACGCCGCACAGCTCTTTAAGAAAATGACTGCCTAGAACTGCACGAATAACTTATTACAACGTCAATTCAAATAGGAAAAAAATTTGGCCCTTCAACTTCGAACACAGATAGATTTAACGGTCCTTAAGAGGAAATTTAAATATAATATGGTGGGCACTTACTTGATTTGCCGCCCAAATGCCTATGCCAGCTAAATCCACTAGTTTCATGAATTGCAACATGAAAGAAAGTCAAAAGGAGAGCAATACTTGCAAGGATCTTCATAACTACTGCTTGAAATCCAAAACGTTTCTGACAGCTGAGATGTCCCACTGGTTGAGCTCTGCAAGAAATGGTAGCGACGCCAAATACTTTGACTTTTAAGTAGGGACTTGCTAATTAAGGGAGGGGCTGATCAAGTTTTCAGGTGATAAAAGGGGAGATATGATATGGGTTAAGGGCGAGTCGGTAGGAAGGTGATCTGGCCGTAGTAAGTAAAAATGCAATTAAAATTCTCACGCCCCACGCGAAGAACACAATACCACCATTTTATTACTCACGTTGTCACCGGTCACACCATAAAGAGCAAAATGGAAGTTGCCGAGTTGAACATTTGATCTTATAGTCGGTTCCCCTTTTTACTAGGGAAAAGGAATAGGTTTTATGAACCGGGCAATCGAAACTTTTTCAGAGCAATCATTTTATACTTGCTACGACAAGAACGCTGCCAAAAGCTCCACATGTCTTCAAAAATCATAATTTCGTAATATTGTTTTTCACTTCCCTACAAACTGTTGTATGGTTCAGTAACAAATGGAGGTTTACCGAATGCGAATGCATTTGATCTGGCTGACTCAAACCCAGCGAGCAGAGATCCCTCACATCCCAACGAAAAATTCTGGTTTTTCGTGGGAATATGAGTGATCCTTGTTCCCAGGGTAGCTGGTTCGACCTTTGTTTTTGCGAGTCCTGTTGTGTTTTTTTTTTTGCACATAATCCAAGGGAAAATACATAAGGCAAATTTATCCTGTTTTTATCCTGTTTTATATTTTAACTAAAACGATACTCCACCGAGTCGTTTTGCAGCTCAGCGATAGCCAACATTATTTTAGAATGCAGAATTTTTTTCTGTTTTACTTTACCAGACTTTTATCAACACTAATGATTGTATAAAGGACCAGCACATGTGATCACAAGGAAAAAGTATACGCTGAAGAACCCTCCCCCCTATATACAGTAAGGGTAGAGAGGAGGGGGGGAGGTTGTTGCGATCAAATGTGATCCATCAACTCCGAACAGTTTAGTACGCATGCTCTAAATTCTACGTTTACAATTAATGTCAAAAAAGCAATGGTTTCATCACCATACCAGTGAAAGACACATTGTTTGATATTGCCATTGAAATTTAAGCTTGTTTTAAAAAAGTGTGACCTTTTTGAAGTAGCCAGCCCCTTCCTGTTTTGAATCACGAGATAAGCAGGAACACGTAGGAATTTCGAGATGAACTTATAATATAATTATTACTTGCAGATAAAATTCCCAGTTGATAAAAAATCGATTGGTACAGAAACAAAAACAGCATAGAACAAGACAGCCAGAACTAAGTCTCACAAAGAACATATGATAAAATGATTGACTCATTTATAAACTTACAAACATTTTTAGCTTTACATCATGACATGTTACTTATTTCATTGACTAAAACCAAATTAGGGTATTTTGAATGATTACGACGTGCTTGTCTTGATCTTGATTTATTCTCTCTAAGCTTTATTAAAATGTTGAAGTTAGTTTGTCGTTACAGCACTTTAATTGAGAAATGATATTTGTTTCCTGTTTGATGCAGCAATCTGTGACCAGATAACCGGTCTTTTCAAATTTTTGTTTGCAACTAGATTGGAAACTGGCCCGAGTAATTTCACTCAACCCAAATATTGTGCAACAACTGGCGGTCTGATTTGGAGAAAACGCTTCGGTCATGAGACTGAGAAAATATAAGCATTGGGTATTACACTCTTATGTTTTTATAGCAAAATCAGAATGGTTAGGACTAGTAAAAACAAATTATTCAACAGTGTTCATAGAATTCTTCAGTTTATTAGTAGAATAGTCATGTTTTTTTTTTTGTTTCAGATGAGATTGTTTCAGTTTGTCAAATACTTTCGAAAATAACTCACTTGACCTTTATTGCTCGTTCTGTGCACTCAAATTGACAGCAGGATTTAGCTTTAAGGAACTGACTCAAAGTTAATTTTCAACATGCTGGAAGCTTTAGTCATTTTAGCTTCGCTAACACTTAGAACGACGTACAAAACTGATTTGTAAGGGAATCTATAACAGTTTTAGGCATTTAATGTGGGCCCGCCACGAAAAGTTTAACAGGCGGAAGATTGGAAGAGCAGAAGATTACGACGCAGAGGTATTTAAATGAAGAGAGTGTGGTTCGTAGGAGGGGTGTTTGGTTACTCACAAGTTCACGTCCACAAAAACAAGAGACTTTCTCGACAAATCTAGACGGAATATTACATCTGCTTGTTTGTCGGCAGTTTTGAAAATCGATATGGTCTGAGGTTTCATCACAGGCTGCGTAGGCCAGACTTCTGTGACCGTAATGACCTTAAAAAGAAGCGAAACTTTCCTTCCGTTACTAGTCATGACCATAACTAATACTTCTTTTGTCGGTGTAATTGCAATCTTAGTCTATTTTTACACTGTAAGACTTATTCAAGTTTACATCAATTACTTGAAAAAGAAGCGAAACAGAAGCTCAAAGCGACTCCCCTTCCGTTACTTGTCACTGACAATAAGAATAATGATTTTTTTTTTTTGGCGTAATTACTATCTCTATGTCTTTTAAAACTTCACTATAATTTTTTTCAACGAATTATTCTAGTTCAGTTGCCTTGTTTTACATCAATTGATGAAGAATTACGCTTTTGCTGTATAGGAGAGAAGAGGTCTCGTACACAGGAACGAATAAGATTTTTTATGAACACATTCACTTAACTAATGGAGAATACGCAGCTTTCTGATCGATGTGATCGTACATCCGGTGTTTGCCCGATGGCGAATATGTAAGAAAATACATGAAAATAATGTTGAAAGAGCTCCGAGCTGAAACGAATGCGACCCTCCGCTCACATGAGACTGGGTTCTCAGAATTTACACCTTCGATTAATAGAATAATAATAAGAAATTATATATTGCTATAAAATGATAATGATAAAAGTTGAAAAATAAATAAAGTAAAATAAAATAGAATAAAATGGCAAATATAAAATTTCTTTAACTAAAAAAGATAACCATAAAATTCCAAACAAAATTAAGACTGCAAGCCATTTTAGCCAACGTAACAAAAATTTGACAATACGTTCGTTAATTTTGGCCTTTTGTCTATTTTAGTCATTTTTAGCGAGTGTTTCATGGGAAAAATTTGAGTATTACTAGACTATTGAAAGCAGGGCTTCTAAACCACAAAAGATTCTGAAAGGTTTTTAATAGAGAATAAATCACAAATCTGTGAATTTGCATGTTTAATTTTCGTTCGTTAGCAATACAGTAAAACTCCGCTAGCACGAACTGTCAAGGGAAACGAAAAACTGTTCGAGTCAGCAGGCGTTCGAGTTAATGATGGTGATGTTTTATTTTCGTATATAGGGTGAATAGTTAACAAGATGAGCAACAATATATTTATTGCACTGGTTAAAGAGTTTTATGATTATAAAGTAAATGTAAAAAGTTCCGACGTTTCGACTGAACAATTAGTAACGCCATTGCCGTTTTGTTTCGCCAACATATTCTTTGCTGCAATCGGTACAGGGGATGGAGTGCACAGGACCCCTAATTTGATCTTTATCAATCTTATCTTTTGGTCTTGGAATCAGCTGCATGGGAAACAAGGTATAGTCTTTTATTGCTAATTTACAATTGTGAGCTACTGCGGTGCAACATAAAGATCGTTCAAGTGTTTATATAAACAAGAAAATCAGCAAGAAATCCCTAAGACCGAGATTCTTTCAGTTCCAATGTCAATCGATTTGCCCTTCTTCCAAACAATATTTGGTTCTAAGGCAAACGGAGACGACATGCAAGTTCCAAGTACGCTTAAGTTCTCTGAACAGGATAAATGTGTAAACATTTTACAAAACGAACTGCTTAAGCTAGATAAGCAACGAGGTAGTGAAAAGGACGTTCAAATTTAGAATGAGTCAAGAGGAAAGCTGCACGATTTTGAATGGGAAATAACAACCCTTATACTAGCATAATGGAAACTGGAACTTTCCTCCGTACCTCACTTGCAAGCAAATTATGAAAGAAGAACCCGTGCAAACCACGATTTTAAATATTTAGTCCCTAGGGCAAGAACAGATATTTTTAAGTTCCCTTTTCTTCCCTGCACATTAAATTAATGAACTCGCTCCCCAAAGACAAAAATGCAAAATGCAGTGGACAGTTTAAAATCTAAATTAGTAAATAGCTTCTATTATTTTATTATACTAACTTTACATGTTTTTTCTATCATTGTAGTTTTTAAATTCTAAGATGAAGCTTTTAATGTTGATTTACAGTTGGTTGGGTATCGAACATTTTACCGACTAAATAAAATGTAGATGTAGATACTATTGTTGTAACGACTGATATTGAAGCAAATTGTTTGTTACGGACGCTTGAAGCTTTACTTTTTGTATAAAAAGATTCCTTCGAGGTTTACCGAACGTTTATTTGCGTTTGACTTGATTGGGAAATTTTTGTTCGAATTAGCGGGACTTTCGAATTAAGCGAGATAGCGGGGTTTTACTGTAAATACAAGAAGAAATAAAACCCCTGATCAGTGTTCCTCACCTACAACTGATTTCCAATGAACTGAAATTAGTCAGTCAAAGGATGTTTAACATAAATCCATATCTTACCACTTCAATGCAGACACTAAACTAAGAGTTTTGCGACGAAAGCGAGGAAGGTTGAGCTTTGAGCATATGAAAAAGAAATCAATTTCGGCTCTTGGTTCTGACTTGAGAAGGAAAACATAAACTAAAGCATGGACAACACAAACAAAAACCGACAGACAAAACGGGTTACTATTCGGCCATATGTTAATTTAAGATAGTGAGAAGAGAGGACGTACAAACTGCGTTCAAGCTTATACGCAGGCCAATCAAGTCTTCCCCCGTCCCAGACAACACTAACCCCTTACCTGTCGTAACTGCAACTTTAAAAAAGGAGAGGATCGAGATCCCAGCCAAAAATAGAACTTAGCACCTCACAGCATGTCATCAACTTTATAAACAGAGCGTTTCATCATTTTTATTGCGGAACCGACACGAGAAAGAGTTGCTTGACTAATTTTATTCATCCCATAAAAATTTCGAGTTTGAAAACCTTCTGGAAACATTCGGAAATCCACGGAAACGATTTTAAAACGTTCCTAAGCGTTCTTATGATTTTAAAAAAATTCGGAAAATCTTCGGAAGTATACAACTGAGTTAAGAAAAAAAAATAGCCCCGTTGATATCCAATCAAATCGAAGTAATTTTGCCCTCTATGTTATTTAGTTTAGAAGCTGAGATTCTCTAGACGGGCAAGAACTCAGGCAATGAGCACAATTTAAGCATTCAGACACTGATGAGTCCCTTGCTATTACACGACGTAAGTTAACACACTTGTTTCCATCAAGAACTTTTTATTGCTTATTTAATCAAATCAAAACAAATCCCAAAATGGAACCAAAAAATTTAAAAAAGTTTTAAAGCGTCTGAGCATCTCAGTCCTACAGTAAGCGGTTCTGTCCATTTAACAGTTAGACGACGAGTTCGAATTTTTTTATCAATGTCAAGAGAAAACGAGAACGAGTAGTCTATATGTTTAAGTCAAACTCTACCAGTGGTCTATTGCAACATTTTAAAAAATACGAATTTTAGTGGGTTTATTTAATTAAAAACGATTTATTTTTTAAAATATAACATGTTACACGTCACGCGCCAGTAACTGTCATGCGCTGTACGTCACCGTGTGTGCCGCCAATTCAACAACCACGAGGTTTACAAGCAGTTCTAAGACAAATTGCAAGGAAAACTGTATTTAAAAAAGATGTTCTCCACCAGACTTAAAATGGCACAAGTCAAGAAAGAAGGAGTTCTCAAATGCTCGGATCTTGGCAACCATGCATAACTGTTTATGGTCGGAACTGTGCAGTAAAGGTAGTATGCGACTCTGAAGTACAAATTTCGCCTAAAGCTAACTTTTGAAGAAACTTATACCATACATTACCAACACAACAATGTTTGGGTCTACTGTTGCCATGGTCACAGAACCAGCTTTTGTAAAGTGATTAAAAAAGTGCCTTTACGGGAGCAGTAATTGAGCTGTTACATTAAACTTTGCTGACCAGAAAGTATGTTTGCAGGTTAACTATACATTGATCTATGCAATGAACTAGAATCCGCGTGAAATAACTCAACTTACTTGCTGAGCAAAAAGTATTTCAAGTTGGAATTTTGGCAAAAAGCAAGATTTTTGCCTCGAGCATCAAAAGAGATTCGCATGCTACATAAGATCCACACAACATAACTACTTGATTCTAATTCATTGCATGGCTGGTACCTACCACAATTTTCAAACCCAGGATAAGTTGTTGTCATTTTAGTTTAATTTATATTTTTAACTTCAATTGTAACACTTGTCTTTTATCATAGCATAATTTTAAGTTTTTTACTAAGCTTACACTAGTTTATTTTTTGTAAATTGTAAAGCGCTACCAACAGTACTGAAAAATAGCGCTATATAAATGTACTTATTTTTATTTTTTTTTTTATTATTATTATTACTATTATTATTTTTTTTTATTATTAATATTATTATAATTATTAATATTATT
>JAOBRD020372695.1:0-20077 GCA_027575215.2 Hydrozoanthus sils
CGATCTACATTTATTCTTCCAATTTCATGTTTAAACTAATGCACAAAAGTGCCAAGATGGAAATAAGTAATTTAAAGCAAGTACTTAAACGTCAGTTTTACTCTGTCTTGTTGAACTTATCTCTAACAAAATAAAAACACAAAATGAAGCATTATGAAAAAGAAAGATCTTGGTCATTCGAAAGCGAAGGAACTGAAGAACGACCGGTTACTTAATCTACAAAGACAATGTACCGGCCATGAAACACTTAGCAGTTCCTTGGCCACAAATCAAATTTACTTATAAATGACTTTTAGTTGTCAAGTGACAAAATTTTACATTCCAAATGTTTTTTTCTTTTTCTTGAAACGGAAATGATATTTGCTTATTTCGAAGGGTCCATCATGCAGGAAACCTCTATCCTACTAAGACATATGGTGACCTGATTCTCAAGGTATGTGAAACTATGACAAGATTTTTCAGCATATGAATACGACGACCTGACAAGGTATGACAAGATTAATTTTCAGCAGATTAAAGAGCGCTCTTGCCTTGTTTATTGTTGTTTCATAGTTTTCATTCTGTGACGTGTCGTGCAGTTCATCTTTCATGACGCTATCGATTTTCCTTGCTCAAGGTGCATCAGAACAAGCATGATTTTGGCTTTGGAGCTGCAGTTAACGAGTATCACTTTACACATCACAAAAAATATCGAAAATTTTTTTTCGACAACTTTGAGTGGTCGGTGTTGGAGAATGGAGTTAAATGGAAACATTTTGAGCCCAAACGTGTGAGTACCCAAATGTTATTGAAAGTAGCTCGGTTGTTTGTTGCAGTAAGTTATAAAACGACAGTTACAAAAAAAATAAAAATGATCATATAAATGAAAACAGCTCTGGCTTCGTTTTAAGGCGTGGTTTCTCTAGATGTAACCAGTATGCTGAATTGAACTGCCCATAGGTGGAAGGAAGTCGGTTGGAGAAAGAAGGGGACGTTGGACGATCTTTTTGTGGGTTAATTGTGGTTATTTGCGATGAAGACTCATGACATAAGTGATGTGTTCCAACATGTTCACACGTCTGATTGCGCCCGTGATCTCTTCTGTCCAGCGTACACTGCAGCTGGGAGGCTCAGTTTGACCGGCTGTTCTTTTTGAACATGTTTAAAATCAGTCGTTACAGAAACTAACCAAAGGGAAGAGTAACCCTTTAAAGAACAAAAGTTTCGAGCACTTCACACTCGAAGTTTTTCTCGAAAACTTTTTTGTTTTTGAAATTGTGCGAATGGGGCCTATTTTTGGGGACGAGCGATTCAGGTTGAGGGAGGACAGTAGCAAGAGAACAATTGCCGTAATTATGTTCACTAACACAAGGTGATTGAATCAGTGTTGCTAATTAACTGTAGATGAATGATTGATATGTTCCTATTTATTGCCTTGAGTTCACGTTAATCTTAGGGTGAAACACATCATAGGAAGGCAGATCTGACACTGAAGACGCTCAGTTCCCGCGGGTAAGGCCTGGGGACGAAACTACTAGTAATGCTTTCATTTTGCTTGATATTTGCGTTGATGTTCCCATTTTTCGATTACACTCTTTTTATTTTATACAAACTTTTTTATTATAAGGACACGAAGCTGAAAAATGTCCAAAATTTAAGAACACTAATACTGCACAAGGTCAAGGTAATGTTTTTCCCGACTTAAGTTCATAAGTGCAACATTGCCTTTAGTGTAGTGTAAGTACAATTAGTTTTAATCTTGTTTATTTATCATTACTGGGTTTCTTTCTTGCTGGTCATGTTAGCAGCCAGTTCAATAAAGCATATCTGTGCTTGTACAAAAGGAAAATACCAACCGCAAATCCAAAACTAACAAATGTTTAAGAACATTTTTAAGACCATTTTGAGGTCGAAATCTTCGAAATGTTTTCAGAAGGAATTTCAGCCTCAGCTCAAAAATAAGGCGCTCTTATACAAGAAAGGAGTGTGCGCTAAAAGCCGCTAAGTCACAATATTAATCTAATGATTATTTATCACCTTGCAGTATAAGGATGCGTGGACATTGTTTGTTTTGGGCGTTGAAAGAGGAGCAGCCATGGTGGGCAACGACCGTGAAATCAGATGAGCTTCGAGGCCTTCTTTCCCAGAGAATGGAAACTCTCGCCAAACTCTACAAAGGAACGTAAGTACATGAAGAAGTAAAAAATGTAGCCTCTGTTTGAAGATTAAACTAAAATGCTAGCTACTTGCGCTCAAGACTTAACTTGTAGTCGACATTTTGTCATCATTTCTGTAAGACCATCTCACTTGGCAACTGCACGAAAATATTACATGGAACTTCTTTGTTGATTATTGTCTGCTTCTGTATGTAGTTTGTGTATTCTTTTGTGTATATGTGGCTCCTCTCTTTCTCGTCTCATTTGCGGGTTCTGTTTGTCTGACAACACAATGCCTATCCGATATTTTTAGGTTAATTGAGTCAATTTTGGCTTCGCACCGGTGAAAATTGTTACGGAAAGGTTGCTTAGACTCCGAATTTATCTGCACCTAACCTTTACTAGGGGACCCTTGCAAATTCCGACCAAGCCATGCCATTATAGTTATGTCTTATGAGTATCAACCGGACATCAAATAAGATTTTCTCTTTGTCCCTGCGACCAAATTTTGCTTGCGCAAGATTTTTCATCCAGATAATTCAAACCATTTCCTATGTACCAGAGCCGGAACAATGAGATGTCACAAGTCCTCAATTATAGTTTTTCCTCTATTTTTCGTTTTCACCTGACGTCATAGCGGCCATGTTGGTGCTCTTGAACAAAAGAACTTGAATTATTTTTTTATTTTGGGCACTATAGGTGAATATCTCTGCTGATTCACATTTAGAGGTAGAATTTAAGTTAACTCGTCTTAATCTCATGATTACTTGCTAATTAACCCACTCCACAAATTGTTAAGCATGATTTATAGTTTAGAGTCGTCACTCATAACTTAGCTTTAATCAACACAATAACGTTGTATTTAGACTTAGCCTGGTACAGTAATAACAGTATATGTATAGATACATGATCTTAAATTGTGTCTGTTTTCAGATTCAAACACTGGGATGTAAACAATGAAATGCTTCATGGCTCGTATTTCTCAGAACGCTTGGGAGGAGAAAAGATTCGAGACTGGATGTTTTACAAAGCTGCAGCACTAGATCCTCAAGCTAAACTGTTTCTCAACGATTTCGATGTATTAGCAAATGGGCAGCTAACAGAGGTAATAATTTAAGGACAAGTTTTGTCGAAAGATGAAAGAAAGTAAGTCCAACGATGGGGAGCCATTACAAAAGCATTCATATTCTGAGATGAAATAGGGAAAGCTGTTTGACGGATAAGCAGTGAAACTATCAATTTGTCAGGTAACAGAATAGTCTATCTAACTACTCTATAGGCGAGTTCTTGTTTAGAATAGTCTATCTAACTACTCTATAGGCGAGTTCTTGTTTAGAATAGTCTATCTAACTACTCTATAGGCGAGTTTTTGTTACATTTTCTGCCTCATTAGCATATGCACTCTTCTTTCTAATTCAGCTACAGAAACAAAACTTATGAGTAATGAAATTTTTCTGCAAAACAAACTTTTTCTGAAAATATGAGATTGATATGCTGAATAATCTTTCAGAGATATGGTTTTTAAAATTGGAAATTTTACAATTATGAATTTTAGAGTAAATGGCTCATTATTGTTCTTGCCTCCGGCCAACTGTTTTGCATTTTTTGGGTGGTAAATTCTTCTTTGAAACTATACTTATAGAACCGAAAGTTCAGTCACTCATTAGTTTTGATAAACATTCTCAAGTTTTAAAGTCAGTTGTTGTTTATCTCTGTTCTTTCTACGACTTAAGCTGTATGCCAATGAAGCAGAATGTAAACAATAACGTCAGCTGAAACTCGCCTATACTTCAGCTGGGACTGACATGGTAAGCTAAAGGAACGACAGCAAAAGATTTTAATTAGTAGCTTGCAAATTCGAGTTGCTCTTTTGCTTTTATGCGAAACAAGTCTTGTAATCAGTTTACAAACTCATTTAACCACTGTTTATTGGTTTCCCTGATAAACGCTTTCTTGTTTGGTTCAGGCGTACTTGGAACAAGCTGAAGAGCTGCTTTCTCGAGGAGTACCGGTCAGCGGTCTTGGCGCGCAAGGTCACTTTACTGGCACGGTTAACCCCACCCTACTGAGGGTGAGTAACAAGATTTTCCATCACATTAAAATGAAAATACAAACAATCTTTCTAAAAGGCCGTTTTTTTGAAAATAATTTCTCTTGTAATTGTAATTACATGTTAAACCTTTTGTATCATTTAAATTTGTACTTCCATTATGCAGTTGCATCATCAAACACCGAGGAAGGCAGAGGTTTTAGTCGAAACATGTCTGTACTAAAACTGAAGTTTGTCGTGTATTTACTAAAATTTACAATCAGCTTGCTATGCAATCGTCCATTTGGATACACCTTGTTTCTCTCTTTGGCTCCGTTTTTTCTCCAGCGCCGACTTGACCTCCTCTCACGGGCAAGACTCACAATATGGTTGACGGAAGTCGACGTCCTAAACCACAACCCAGTCAAACGAGCGGAGAGTCTTGAGGTGGTCATGCGCATAGCCTTCAGCCATCCCCAAGTAAGCGGACTCGTGCTTTGGAGTTTCTGGGACCAGGCCTCCTGGCGGGGCAGGGATGTAGCGTTGGTAGACGGTTACAGCTGGAAGGTATTACTTGTTAATAACACAAAACTTAAAATTTTGCTCGTTAGTAACTTTTCTTCATGAGAGAATATTCGAGAAATACATCGAATTTTCTTAGTTTTCGTCGGGTCACACTTGTGCTGATGATGTCATCAATAGCTTATCAGCCGCGCTAAAGTTCATGTGCATGTGGTTTCGAGAGAAACCCTTGTGTTTGGAAATATTGTTTTTGACCGTTGTTATAGTCTCTCTTTCCCCTCGTGACGTTTTCCACACACAAAAATGCTTTATGAGGAGACAACAGACTGGCGAAGGGTACTATATATCATCAAAATTATGGCGAAATCTTGGGGTATTTTCGAGAAAAGCTTATTGCCGGTCCCAGTTGAAAAAAAGTTGAACTCAAGCAGACAACCCTGAAAAACGCAAAAATTTAAGGTCTCGGTTTTTCCCCTTCGAAAAACTGGAGATTTTAGAGAAAAACTTGGACCGTGTATATATAACTTAACATATAAGATTAAACTAATCTAACTAAAAATAAAAACAAACGGCACTAGAAAACTTAGTAATCTAGAATATTTGCGTTTTTGGATACCAACCAAACTCCTGTCGCAGTTTCTTAGTTTATTTTCAACACGACTGCGTTTTTTCTCAACTCCAGTTGAACGATGCCGGAGCGAGATATCAAGCTCTTATGCGCCAGTGGACAACCAAAGGCACTTTGAATCCAAAACACACAGGAAAAGATTACTCCGACTTCGAGTTCAGGGGTTTCCATGGCAACTACTTGATGACCCTGAATCTCCCGGACGGTAAATTATTGGAAAGGGAGTTCTTGGTTGAACCGGGAAAAAACCGGCAACCACTGGTCCTTCACGTGTACTTGGATCAGTGAACAGATTCGGAGAGACTAAAGAGAAGCTCACTTAGTGTATTATATGTATTATGTGTATTATACATATAGAACTTTATGAAGGATTATGTAAGCAGGTAAAGTTATTTCAAGCTAAAGTCCGGGGAGGAGGGGGGCGCGCGGGGCTCCCTTAAAAACTGCATAGTAGTGCTCGGTGGGCCTTTGTCGGTCATAGATAAGACCTTTGCGGGCAACTAACCTGTACCTTCTAGAATCCGTTTTCGAACTTTACTCAAGATTATACAGGTTGAAACAGTGTTATACTTCTTCAACAACACATCAAAATTGTTTCTCTCAAGTTCAATAAACTTGCGCTTTTCTTTTATTAAATACGTAGTTGTACCTTTTAGGGTCATAAACATGTATCTGAGTTAATTTGTGCGTGTACCTTTCAGAGTCATTTTCCAAACTTTGCGCCGAGCATCATGTCCATTTTTTAAGAGAGCGCATACTCCCCCCCCCTCCCCTGAGCTGATTTGATATCAACGGATGAGTTACTCACATTTGGTTGGTGTTTCGTTGCATGGTAACCCGGTCTGTTTTGTTGCAAGTGGTTTGAGTGAAAATGGCATCCCGTTTTGCAGAGGTTCAAGTGCTGTTGATAAACAGTGAAAGAAAAAACCACTTGATCGGGTTAGAGTGTTCGTTCTGATTCGTCAAAAAAAATTACAGCTTTTTCAGGGATTCTAACGCACATCTTTGACCGAAAACGATTTTCTATTACAAAGATTTTGCTTTACTTGCCTCTTGCCTTGCCCAAAGTAATCACATGGGCATTCGTGCAACTTAAGTTAGACTAACTTTATATGTGATTACCATACAATATACAAAGCAGTATAACCCTCGGTTCTCATATCAATTTACTGACACAGCTCGAATGAGCCGTGTTTTGACCGGCAATACGTATATACCCTATAACGGTGGAAAGTTTGGTTAAAAAACTTTAAATTGGGCTTCAGTCTTACCGCGGTCTACACAAAACGCGGTCCGAGTTTCAAACTATGGCAAAACAACACTTATGGAAACAGTACCACCAGAAGTCTTCTACTACGCAAGATTGAAAAAGTTGAGGCCTTTTTTACATAAAAAGATTTATAATTCATTGATTTGCCAAACTGTAAAAAATGTGTGTTTCCTTTAGATATAGCTCCACGATAAAAACAATGTGCAAAAAAATACAACATGAAGGCTCAAGTGAGGCCTTACCACTGGAAGGGAGTATATTCCAAGTTTCGCTGATCTACAGCATTAACAAAGAACCCCATAAACCCACACGAAGGAAAGAGAAAAAATCTCTGACCTCGGTGGGATTCGAACCCACGACCTACGAAACAGAAATCGCACGACCAAATTCCCAACTGGCCCCGTAGCTCAGTTGGTTAGAGCGACGCAGATCTGTTTCGTAGGTCATGTGTTCGAATCCTACCGAAGTCGGAGATTTTTTCTCTTTCCTTCGTGTAGGTTTATGGGGTTCTTTGTTAATGCTGTTGATCAGTGAAACTTAGTATATACCCCCTTCCAGTGGTAAGGCCTCTTTTGAACCTTCATGTTGTATTTACAAATTTGCCACTGAAGGACAACACTCTATAGAATGGTTACTCGATATGAAAAACTTGATCGAAAGATTGCATGTGCAATGTTGATTTTTATCCTATTCCAGAAAAATTAATTGTTTTCTGTTTTTTGTAACAAGAATGACAGCTTGAAATTATATTGAAAAGACCGAGCTGAGTTTTTTCTTAATTTGGAAACTGAATCTCATTACTAGTTTTAAAATAGTAATTAGTGAGTTGACAATAATTAAAAATCAGATTTTAGGTCCTTAAATGCGGCTTTGAATTTTTACACTGTACTGTACAAGTTAAATCTCGTCCAATAAGAGTATTGAGGTTATAAAACAGTATAAACGAACTTTCTTACACTTTATAGTTATGTTATTGGATTTAGATACGTGAGACTAAAATTTGCCAAACGCAATCGGCAATCAAGGTTGTGTCAGCCTCGTCAAGTGGGACAGAAATTAAGTGAATTGAAATTAGTATTTCATGACATAGACAGTTTTGTCAAATCAAAACACCAACAAAAATGACGTTTCCTTCCTGTAAGTGGTATGCAGATTTCAACCATTATGAGACCTCCACAAGTTCTCAAAGAAAATGACTCTACCACTTTACTCTCTACTGACTGTGTGTTCTCTTTATGCCTGGGAAAGTTGTGGTTACAACCAGTTCGTTTATCGAGATAGAGCTCTTTCAACTCTCAATGCACCATTGAAGCAGCTCCATGTCTCGGACTGGTTACGGTGCCTTTATGAATGCAGTATAACAACAGAGTGCATCGCATATGTAATCGACATTAACAGCGACAGAAGTCAGTTCTGCCAGCTCTACTCGTGTGGCTACGAAGCTGGTCGATGCGAAGCTGAGAAACTCCTTCCAATTGACCCCGGACATTGGTTTCACCAAATGAAACAAGTTCAGGTAACTCGTAAAATGATTTAGCAATAGTAGTTTTGCTATGTACAAAGAACGTCTTATTACTGAATTTTCTTAAATAAATGGGAGATTAATAAGTCTTAACTTTGATGGAGATTGTTCTTAATATAATTGTACGTGTTTGGCGTACACGCTTTTTTATTTTAATAAGAAGAATTTTATAGAGACAACGACGCTTGGAAAGTTTCACTGGTTCTTATACAAAAAAGAGTGAACTATTTTTCATTTTTTTTTCTCCAGCGCAAAAATTCCGAAAGCATAAAGTTATACAGTGGAGGCTTAATAAACGAATCCATGATTTTGTACCGTAAAGTAACAAAAGTCTCGGCCATTCCTCGGCCTCGGGTGTATTGCCTTAGCATATGATCTTCAATTTTGGCCAATTTTCAGCCACATTGTATTCGCTTTCCCTTTCGTACGACTGTTTCTCACCTACCCTCATAGCAGCGAATGGTCCCTTAAAAAATGAAAGTCTCGGCAATCACGTCTTGTTCTCGAAAACTTGTCGTCTTTTTTGTCACGTCTCATGAAATCCAAGAACAAACTAACTAAAATTTTATTTTTATAACAGCAACATTGTGACCCTCGCATTGATTGACAGAAGAAAGATTTAGGTCATTTCTAAATTAACTGTTAAAGCTAAAGTCATCGGCTGGTTAAAACCCATAACTTGGCCTATTTTGGTCTGCATCTCGAGGTTAAAAACAAGAATAAGTTCTTATATAACAATAAATAATACTTGAGGCAAATGCATGTGTCATTCAGTTTTTGCATATGCAAATCTTTAAAATGAAGTATCGAGTAATGACATCAGAAAAGCCTGCAACTGAGTTTTTAGGAAGAATCAATTTGTGTTTAGTTGTGGTACGGTTGATACGTTAACGCACATTTATGTCACCAAACCCTTAGCATGTTCAAGATAACAAAAGCAGGTACCGGAATTTTTTGGGATTGGATACGAGTCACTACTACCACACTTAGTCTTGAGTTAGAATAAATTATAAGACCTACACCTGGATTCATTGGCGAGAAAAGGTTCGAGAACAGTAATACAAAAGCAGACGAATTGAATTGTAGGCAAATTATTTGTTGCTTTTAGTATATTCTCAATTATTAGCTTTCTACACTCAGTACCGCAAGTAAAAATGAGAAAGAGCATTTTGCCCCAGTGTGTAACGCAAAGTTAAACTATACTTGATTAACTACACTAACACAAAAAAGATGAGACAAACAGGCAAATGGAAATACGATATGAATCATTTTTTCCTTCATTTTCAGACAATACGAAAGCGATGTCAAGCTTGGAGTATTGACAAAGCCTTCAATGGTTACCTGCCAGGTACTTCATAACTGACAGAACTATAAAAGACGTAAAGAATTTAGCGCTTAACTAACGCACCCATTTCGCAATAATAGAACTGTCGCACAAAGCACGGTGTGTAAAAATAACGATGTTGGCATTTTGTAGCTTGTGCTAAAATCTGCTTTCTTGTACTACAGGTCTAGTGTTGCATATCAGCGCATGTAACAAAGTTACCATATATGGTGACGGAGTGGAGCTAGGAAGAACAAATGGCACGTGGCGAAATGCGACAAGAATAATTGTACCTGTTGAAACGAGAGTAATTAGTTTAGCTGGAGAATGTGACACAAACGTAGATTGTGGCATCATAGGCTCCTTCAGTAACGGGGCAGTCACAGACAGCAGCTGGAAATGTCACACAGAAGAACTGGCTGGGTGGACGGGCCCACTGTTCAATGATTCAAACTGGTCTGCGGCTGTTCAACACATATTTAACAGAAGTGAGTGCTCGGGAGCTGTTAATGGGGTCGATAGTCGCGCTGGCTGGATATGGACTGCAGATTCACGGTATGACGAAAGGGTACACTGCAGGCTACGATTGTAAGCCAAGAAGCAAAGTCAAAGTAACTTGGAATTCAACACGTGTAGGTAGCCATTCCTTTAGAACCTCTCTTCGATCTTCATTCCTATACTTTCATTTCTCGAGTTTTTTTAAATTTCTCCTCTTACAAGATGAAAAACGCAAATCTTTTGCAAGTTTGAAGAAATAGCGGCCAAAAATGCATCCCTTAAACAAAATAGTGGTTGCAGAAAAGCTGCGTTTTCTGCTATGAATATATGTTAAACGATCGAAATCGCTGAGTCATCTGAGAGCCAGTCAAGTTCATTGAGTTTTTTCTGTTTGGTAATTTATGCGTTGTTTCCTAGGAAATGGCTGATTGCCTCTAGCCTTGGTTTCCAGTTACCCTTAGCAGCCTCGTTCTGATTGTGTAAACATAATAAATCAAGAGACGCAACAAATAGTAAAGTGTACAGTGAATTCACTGACGATTTCTGGTTTCATCTGTAATCAATTCCAATTACACAAGTCTTCAGCAAAATGTTCACTTACAAGTATTAAAAGGGTAAATGTTCTATGCATAAACTGGTGTGCGCAAAATTGTCCTAAAATGATTGGTTGTTATTCAAAATAGACGCCATAAACAACACAAGATGCAAAAAGAGAAGCATTTTCAAAGTTAACAGAGGCAAATGAATCTGAATCATTGTTCCACAAACAGCGACTTGCAATTCGAATACTTGTGTCGTGTTTGGAGCCAACGTTCACCAAACAGACCATTTTATATCGATCAGTATTTAGGTTCTTGACTCGCTCCAGAATGGTCGAACTCAACACCTTTGTCATGTACCCGGTCTGTAGTGGATTGTACTTGGTGTTAGGTTTGAGATAACTGTGGAGTGTGTGCTCGATGATTCTTTCTATCTCCTCAACTGGAAAAGAGCCTTTTGGCTCCATTCGGTAAGTGTTTTCCATCATTGGCCGCTCAGAATCGTCTGCCGGGCGTTCTTCCTTCTGGAAAGACAAGCTTCTCCAAAGACTATAAGGCGAAATGTATTTTGTAACCGCCTTAGACATCCTTCTTCCAGCGTTAAAGCCACTATTGGACTGTCTCTTGCCCATAGAATACTGACTGCCTTTTTCGGATGTAACAGGACTTTGGCGCTCAAAATTTTGGTCACTGTTTGTTGTTGGCCTTCTAAAATGTAGTGAAAAACTTGAGTCTTCTCTAAATGAAGTGTCAGTGCCGGCGGACGATCGCCGAAGATATTCGGCTTCCATTCTTTGAACTCTGAAATTGGCTCAAACGTTATTTTTGATCGTCAATGTATTGTTTGTTTCTTGCATGGGAAGGTTATCTACAATCTCGTGCGTAGTTATGCAAATCACAGCGGGTTGAATAGATTGATAAGTCATGAAACTGGACTTCATGCTGTTCGACCTCATTAATAACCTGTTGATAAAAGGGAAATCAATGGGACATTTTCCATAAAGTGAGCAGAAACAAAGACCCTTTTTCGACAAATTATTCAATTTTTCAATGACAAAGATAACAATGTATCTCGCAGATGAAGTGTTTATTTCAAGCACAAAAATGAAATGAGTTTATTCTGAAGTTTTTTTCAAAAGTGACTCACATTTGTTTTCACTGACTCATTCATAAAAACACAAGGAAACAAATCTGACAAATGCAAATCACGTTTTCCGGATGTTAGCTTGTTTTATAATTGTGTGGGCTTCATGCTTGTTGCACACACCTACACATACCCTCCAGCTATATACCGAGTGCTTTTATAATAACCATTATTTATGCAAATGCCAAAGACAGTTTCAGGGGCAAAAAATATTTGATAGTTATAAGCTTTAATTTTTATCAGTGTTGTGTAGTTTGTCTTTCTAGACATATTCAAGTCAAGTGTTATTATTGTTTATAGCTATCGCCGGTATTTCTAGCTTTCTTTTATTAAAACGCGTTGTTCTCGATTGTACAAGCCAAATTAGCGAAAAGATGTCGCGGTTATAAAGAGACAAAACAGTCCGTTGTCTATGAGAGTAGATCAACTATTAAACAGATATGAGAACTAACCCTTGCTACCTGTTCATCAAAGATTTCTCTTCTTTTTTCCTTAGTTTAGAGTACAGTTAAAGCTTTCAATGTGTGCTCAATTTTGTTTAGAATCAAAACAAAGATTCTATGTTATGTAGCTTGACCACTCATAGCGAAATCAGTGAAAAATTAGTCTTTTAAAAAAACCCAACGTTTACAATAAAATACATCCTGGAATTAGTAAAACTTGAAACAAATTTATAAAATGTACGATCAAGGTCAGTGGATTTGCTTTTTATTATCTTCTTTTATTTTCTTAAACAGACAGTTTAGTACAACAATTACTCCATACTGTATCTCTTTAGTTTCATACAGTCTGCAGTTCCCTCCTAACACTGTTGTACTCCTTTACGGAATTTTCGCACAGAACCAGCACTGCTGAGCCAAGCGTTGAAACAAGCCGTGTACCTGGAAGATATAAAAAGATTGCCGGCAGCATTATCGTCTAAATACACAAACGTTTTCATAGTTCATTCAACCAATCTTATTATTAGGCTGTCATAATTTCTGCCAATATTGTAATCTTTGTTCTGAGTCACGTTATCTCTTTTACACACTCTCTTTTACAGTGTGCATATCAATGTATATGAATTGAGAACAAGGTTTTCTGCCTTACGATTGGTTAATTAGAAGCTAATGTCATGACAACAAGACTCTATTTTTTGTCATCAAACGCACCAAAACTGGGGCTATAAAACAAAAAAATATTACCCCCCGTGCTTGACATTTTTTGCCTATACCCAATTCTCGCGCGCTTACTTGTCCGCCACCTTGATTTACCGACGAATTAAAGAAGAAAAATAGAAACTGCATACTCGTATTCTAAAGAACATTATGATGTACTTACTGTTGTGTTTCCCAAGCCGCCCTGACAACCACGTGCTCTAGTTTCCACCGCTCAATCAGCAATAAACCATTGTGGCGGACGTCAATCTTCTCAAGTTTCCCGAGTTCTGTTCGTGATCCAACAACAAACGACTCAAGGCTGCCTGCAGACAAGCGCCGCCTGCCAAGAAAAAGGCATCTATTTCAACAAACTACACGAACGGACGTTGCCTGAGTTATGAATTAGACTTCCTTATCTTTTTTTCCGGCAGCAGTGTTTTTTCTTATCAAAGAAAGCGCATAGATTTTTTTTAAACAAAGTCAAGGCAATTCAACATGATTTTTAACCACCATATTTGCTGTTTTCCTCCTTAAATTTGAATCTTTTTGTTTTATTTTTTTATCCACAACGCCTCTGCGCAAGCGTCAACTATCATGTTTATGACTTACTTCTGGAAAGTAACGACGCCAGTTTTCCCTCTATCGCCGAACAGATTCACTTGGATGGGGGAGTTGATCGATGCGAACCACCCGTAGCCCGTCTTGAAGGTGACTTTGTAGTGGTACACTAAACAGCAAGATTGTTATAGAGGGTATAATGTTGATAAGTTGTATACGTGTAGTGAAGATGTAACCAGCTAAGTTTTGCAGTTCTTTACCGATAACCAGAAAGCTAACATTAACAAAAGTTAGTTATAGTTCCTTGTGCTGTAAAAATACCCCAACGTATTTTTCTGAAAGCTGGCCGTAAAAATGGGCTCACAGAAAATAAAGAAAAAAAGCTCCAACTCCCGCGGGATGTATGGATATGAATCCCTTGACCTCTGGTGTGCCATGAATTTCGGCCATGATTCCGATAAACTCACTAAGGGCTTCTATCAGTCGTGGCCCTCTCTCTCGTCCTCCTCAACGGGCTTTACACTTCGAAAACAGGGTAACAAGAAAGCAATAGAAAATACACAAATTGTCCGAATGGTTCTATTGGTTTATAACTTTTTTATTTTAGACTGGAGATGCTTTCACAATGAGAAATGTGATGCAGCTACAAGCTTGTGCCGTAAAATTTGTAGATTGCAAAATAGTCTCTTAATTCCTTCGTCGGAAGATCGAAAACCCAAGCGCGTTCACCAAATTGGAGCCTAGAAAGAGGAAAAGGACGCGCGGACGATTCTCGTCCCCATTTTTTTTAGCTTCCGTCCGCCCGTCCATTTCTACTTCCCAGGCTCCCATTTGATGAACGCGTTTGGGTTTTCGATCTTCCGGCGAAGGAAGAGACTCTTTTGCAGTCTATAACAGTTGTATCAAGCAACCCCTAAACCAACACTTCCACAACTCACAGACATCACATAGTTGGAATGCTATAAGCTTTGGTTACTATATAATTTCGTTTTTCGAGATGAACTGAATGGATTCGTTTATTTTCTTTTAACTCATCAAGAGTCTAGATAGGAGCAACGATCAAACACAGAACGATTGTTTAATACAACAGTTCCAATTGTAGTACAAATATTTCGAACATTCAGAGTTCAGTGTTTATCATTTTTCAGCGGTGTTTAACATGTACACATGCGCAACCAAGTACGATATGGTCTTACCACAGTGAGGTCTCGTGACGCTAGTGTAGAGATATTGCCTTCCATATATAGCAACACTTGGATTATAAATGTCATAACCCATGGAAAGACAGCGGCCCTTACACTCCAGGCAACGACCACGGTCAAACTCTTTTCCGTTTGCACAGGGGAATGCTCTCATAGGACAATGGGAAAGTACAGATTCTGTATAGTATTCTGGGGCTCTGAAATGGTCACACGTTATGACATCGAACGGACCTGGGCAGAAATTAATAGTGAACTGGTTAACAGCTTGTTTCGTTTTAGAGAAAATATTTAAATCATCAACAGTAATCATCAGTGATCATCTATATGCATAAAAGCGCTATATTAAGTAAATAAATGAGGTGAAGCGAACATAAGAAGTTTATTTTGAATGGATAAAAAGTGAGCGTAACGAACGAGTGAAATATTTTTTCCACGAGGAGGTAAACTTCATATGTTCGCGCCATCGTGTAATTTTATTTTTATTATTTAGATAGGAATGTTTCGCTGGAAAATAGAGTAACTGAAAACTTAAACGAAAATAATCTTCATGGTAGTTTTATTTTGCAAATGGGATTGTTTTTGACAACACGCGTCGAAATGAGCGGGAAAAACGAAGTTACGTTAGCGATATCTTCACTAGTGAGGGTATGGAAAGTTAACACTGGGTTTCTATTTAATAAAGATAGAGAAATGCTTCACACTGACAAAGCGTCAGTTAACCCAGTTAATTTTCTTCTACTCAGATTTTAAACAATTGGCTCAGAAAATTTTAATTGAGCTCCCGTTTGTTCTTATCTTGTTATGTTTGCCCATCTCGGCTTCAAAAGCTATAACGGTTGAGCTAAGATGTGATTAATATGAAGTGCTCATAGGTTCAATATACTGACCGTTAATAATCTTAGAGCACCCTTGCTCTGCACCTCCGTTTGGGTAGAAATCCACGTGACCCACAGCCTGCATTAGGCCAAGCGCGTTGGCGTCCGTGTGGATGACGTCAACAAAAGTTGCATCGCTCGAATCCAGTCTCACTGCTTTGTGCTCGCCCTCGAAAAAGAGTCCTGCTGGATCCAGTCCTTTAGATCAAGATGAAGTTGTTTGAGTCTCTATTTAAACTGTGAAAAAAAATTACTGCCAAGGAAAAGACATTGTTCCGAAAACGATTAGCACCCAAGTAATGTGTTTTTCGTTCTACGGAGTAGTTTCGTTACTCTAGGGCGGGGAGTTCGATCCCGGCCAGTCTATAGCGTTGTGTCCTTCAGCAGAGCTTTCGCCCAGCTTGTTCTAGTCGACTGAGCCGGCTTATACGAGAGATCATCACCTGTAAAATTCGAAGACTCAAATCCGCTGAATACTAACACTCTGGGAAGGAGCGTTTTCCTTTACATACCGGTTTTAGAAAGAATTAGACCACAGTTTTAGATTGTGATCAGCGTGGATCAGTTTTCTTATGGAAGTGTAATGTAATGACACATAGATGATGTTTATGATCTTTCGCAGCGTCTTCAGTTTATCTAGTTAATTTTAACTTGATGTCCTTTGAAACCCTTAGACATCTTTGCTCTGTGGTACCATTTGATGTCACTTCTGACTCACCTGTTATTCTGCCGAGGCTGTGGCCATACTGCTTCTTGAGGTGCTTCCCAGCGTACCCAGCAATATGTGCCCCAAGACTAAATCCCACTATGTAAAAGGACCCTGCTGAGTTGCGAGTGCTGTTCATCAGGAACCTTATTAACTCAGCTACCTGAACACCCACCAGACGGGTGTTGCCCACGGATTGAGAGTAGATTGTCTGGGACCCTCGGTACCAGTCCACCGTGATCACATTCATGTCTTCTCTTTTCAAAAGGGCAGTTCTCATTCTCTTTATCCATGGTGCTTCGCCGTGTTCTGGTAAAAAGCAGAACATAAATTTATGGTATCTTGTGGAGATCCAGGACCACGTGTGCAAAATTCAAAATTTGTTTGATTTTTAAAAAGCTTGCTTCACGTATCTCAATTTTTATAAAACCGGAAACTGATGCTGATCAGTGTAAAAAGAATGAGATGTTTTGCTTTGTAGTATTTTTCTTGAAATAGCAAATCCCACATTTTTATTGCCTGACATGGCCGTTATTTGTATAATAAATAGGCGAGTTCAAATTTTGCTTTTTCTGTGAGAGAGGGTTGGGGTGGAAGAGGATTGGATTAAACTGAAAATCTTTTCCCTCCCACCTCCCCCCAGCCGTACGCCTGCAAGCTACATCATCACCTATCCATCCATGAATTATCAAAATAGTCTTCTTTTCGCCGTCGTAGTTGGACACATTAAGTTTGCTGAAATGGCTGTCGTCTATGATGCTGTAGGAGGGACTGGCACGAGTAAAAACACGGAACACGGGCGCGATGGATGATGGGGATTGCGGAAGTTTGACCAGCGGCCTACCGCCAAATGGTTGGCGATCACTGAAGCAGCCATACTTAGGATAGCACACTTCAGCACCTAGAAACAGAAACAAACTTGAACAAATTAACCCAGAGTAAGCTATTCAAACTCTAAAAATTCACAGGGTATAATTCAATAAAGAAGAAGTCGTTTCCTGAATGGGATGTTAGTTCAGTTTCATTAGAAACTGTCAAAAGAGATTCTGAAAAAAAGAAAAAAAGAGAAAGGTCGCGGGCCCGTACACTGTTTCTAGACTCTTTTCATAACAATCTAACCGAGTAAACCTTTGAGATAACTTATATCAGATTATCCAAGGATTAGATTATTTTCAATTAGATTGAAGAAAAAGAATCCAAACAAACTAGATTTGATTTATTTCTAACTTACCTTGAACAACCGATATGAAGCACAAGAGGAAAGCTACGCGCCATCTTATGGCTGCCATGTTATATTAGTTATCTATCTATTTTGTTGTTCAATCAAGTGAGGCTACTAGAACAAGTCTGAAAAATCAATTTCGCCACGTGACGTCGGACTCTACGTTAAATTAGCAAGAAATTTGATGACACAGATGGGGCGCGAATGCTTTTAAGGTATTTACTCTGTTAAACACTTAGTTGAAAGTTTTTTTCGGAATCAGCTGTGCAGTCAGTAATGGCTTCATATTAACCTCGTAAGGTATCAGTTCTTAAGTGTGACAGTACAAATAACTCCTAAGTACAAGAAAGTTTCGGAGAGACGCAAGGTAAACACGAGGTTAGATTTCTATGACACTTGTAGCCGAACAGATGCTGTTAAAACGTTTTCTCTTTATTACATAATTGCTAAATTCAAAGAGGTGTAAAATGTATTAAAAAGTGTAAGCACTACCAAAAATGTATAAGTTCCGTTTATAACACATGTTTGCACCCGCTCGAAGTAGTTTGAATAAGGGATACGTAAAGCCTTATAGTTTAGGCTGTGGCCATTAACTAGTAATGCTCTTGTACCAAGAGAAATTAGACAATTTGGTTTTTATAGCTACCAAGTTTCAAAGAAATATTTTTTAAATTTTCTAATTGTTTTGATTAATTCCATAGTAAATGTTTAAATGGATAAAGAAACCCGAGCCACAAACAAATCAAACCCTTAGCAAAAGCTACGACAAAATAAATCACCTTTTATAAAGAACAAATATATTATGAAGAAGGCTGACTGGTTTGTGAACGAAAACCATTACTAGCTTTATATGTTAAACCGTCAAAAATAACATAATTCGGATAGAGTTTTGAAATATTTCCGATTCAATATGTTAGATAAAAAAATACTAACTGCCGTTTTCGTCGTTCCTGTTGGCGTTTGCTCTTAAACATAAGCAGCTAGCAAAGAGTGTATTTTTCTGGCAGTGCTGCAATTTACTTTTAGACGATTTCTGCTCCTTAGCTTTGTTTATTGTCATAATCCTCACTACTTTTTAGCAGCCGGAAAATCCAATAAGCTTTAACAACCCAATTATATTACGATTTTAAGTCCTTATCCGCGAAGACGCGAAGGTCTAACCGTTTGCAGATGTTATAGCAAAGGCAGCATGCACCTTCTCCTCAGTTGTTTTAAAACCCCGAGTTAAGGTACGGCACCCGGCTGGGCTTCCAACACGGCAGACTGGCGCCTTACCAATTGGGCTAAGAACTCGAAAAACAGCAGAATTTCTTAAATAAAGAGATGACTATTTATTTCTTGGGATCATCTAAACTGTATCGTTTCTAGCGAGTGATCATTTTGTGGCCAGATGTGTCAAAGTTAAGGTACAACTCTTGTGATTGATGTGAGAGTAGAGACAATATTTTGAAGAAACAGACCAGACGAAAGCAGCAATTGTAAAACGATGAGTTCATAAATAGAAAAAAAAACAGATTACATGAATAGAAGATACACGTGTGTCCGTTTATCTTCTATATTCACCCTATCAACTAGATCAGTGCCCAACTGAAAGTGAATCGTTCTTGCAAGACCAGATTTACACTAATTATGATCCGCGCAACACCTTGAGGGTGAAGGGGGTGGAGGGGGGAGGGGGGGAGTAAATTGATGTGAATTTCAGCAGTAGCAATTTTTCTGCTTTAAGAATAAACCTATTGTCAAATTTAAAAAAAGTATGTAGGGACTGGAAGATCTAACAGGAAAACTCACAGAATGAAGAAAAAGTTAATTTCAAGGGCATTCGTACAAGGAAGAGAACACGATTGGTATCAGCTACTTTATTGTTATATACTCAAAAGCTGGTTTACACAAGTATCGCTAGCTCATCACTTATTATCCTGGTAGCAAATATTAACATTTCAGGTTTCCCAGTTGAAACTGTGCAACCTTTCCGGCGCTGTTGATCAGAGCGTTGAAACAGGCGGTGAACCTGTGAAAAACAGGAGAAGTTGTAAGTTTATTGCAAGCCTATGGTTCCACAAGCTTGTCTTGCACTAAACAACTCACTCTCAGCAATTTATATATCATACTAAGAAGACACAAGCTAACTTAGTTAACTTAGTTGCCTGCGGCTCCAGTTTGCTGTACTAAGCCGCCAATATACTTAAGTTTTGCAAAAAAAAAAACAAAAAAAAATTGTCAGATGTCCAGAGGATTTACAAAATCATTCTGACGTCTGGCTTCTTTTCTTTTTCGTTTTGCAGTTGACCGAACTCTTGCGTATTTTTTGTCTAAAATCTTCTTTTGGTCGGGTGTGTTTGTCATCCATCGATCCTTCGATCCAAAAACAAGTATATCTCATCTTCAATCAAACAATCGACCGGTTGCTCAATTAGTTGATCAAATCACGGTTAAAAAATCCGCACTTTAATCAATTGGTCTTTCAAACAATCAGTTGACTTTAAATCGATCGTTCATCCAAACGTTTATTATCTAATAAGATTTGCAGTTAATGAAACGTACGATAATGACTTAGTACTCTATACTTACATGCTCTCTCGCTGTCTACACTTACTGGTTCCCTTGCTGTCTACCCTTACTGGCTCCCTTGCTGTCTACACTTACTGGCTCCCTTGCTGTCTATACTTACTGGCTCCCTTGCTGTCTATACTTACTGGCTCCCTCGCTGTCTATACTTACTGGCTCCTTTGCTGTCTATACTTACTGGCTCCCTTGCTGTCTA
>JAOBRD020372801.1:0-37226 GCA_027575215.2 Hydrozoanthus sils
ATATACATCTCTATAAATTTTATAGAGGCATCCATATTTTATTAAAATAGACACCTCTCTATACATTATCATTAGACTGTCACCTCTGTTATAAGATACATCCCTCTATAAAATTTACACCAGTCCTCTAAAGATAGTCACCTCTATATTTAAGCATTAGACACCTCTATAAGCTAGACACCTCTCTAGGGAATATACCTCTGTAAGATAGACACCTCTATAAGCATCAGTTATCTCTTTAAGAGGATACACCCAAATAAGATATAAGTAGCTTTATAAGATAGACACCTCTCTAAGGAATATACCTCTATAAGATAGACACCTCTATAAGCATCAGTTACCTCTTTAAGAGGATACACCTAAATAAGATATAAATAGCTTTATAAGATAGACACCTCTCTAAGGAACATACCTCTATAAGATAGACACCTCTATAAGCATCAGTTACCTCCATAAGAGGATGCACCTATATAAAATATAAATAGCTTTATTAGACACCTGACACTAAGATACCTCCATTAAAAGACAGACACCTCTATGGTTGGCACCTTGTGCTAGTCCTGCTGTAACAGTCATTTTATTTATTAACTAAATTTAAATGTCTTACTTTATGATGCCTTTATAACAAAGCAAGATAAAATCTTAAAGTACCTCAACACCAAGCAAAGTTCTTGAGGTTTCCGAAAGACTTTTTCATAAAAAAACAAGCAATTACTGTGTATACAGTATCAATGAGGTTTTTTCCCCTTTAAAGTGCCTATAGATGACTTGAAATATTTTGTTACATCAATGGATTGACCTTTCTAAATGAGGAACAGCAGTGAACATTTTTTAAATCTCTTATGGTTCTTGCAAATTTTCAATTCTTTGAAATCTGCTGCCAATCATTAACCTTAGGACAAAAATTTGTAACTATTCTGAATAATACCTCGAGATACATCATCAGCCCAAGTTTGGCTTAAATTCATCCAAAGATTACGAATTGGCAGCAGATTGAAAATCTGCCTGTTCAACAACTGACGTCATCAGTTGAAAACATTAAATGTTAATATTTCAAGAACCATAACAGATTTTGACAATTTTTTTACAACTAGTATTCATTTAGCAAGGTCTATCTGCTATCGTAACTACATTCCATGTCAAAGGCACTTTATTTTAACAGATAGTGAGGAAATTGAAAAAAAGATTGACTAAAAAGAATATAATTGAGGAAAAACAGCAAATCAAGGGGCAAGTGCAGCTTTGGTTTGAGGATGGTTTGGCAAATTTACACCAAATATGAACCTTGAATCTAATTTTTAAACTTCTCCAAAAGTACCAAAAATCAAAATTCTTGCTGAAAGTACCGATATTCAAGAAAAAACAATTAAAATTCATTCCATCTGTGTTTTGTGAGATTAGGTTTTTGTGATTTCAAATCATGGATGGAGATATCTCAAAAATTAATACACCAGTAAGAGTCAACAAAAAATGCCCATTATTGTAGGTTGCGCCCCCCCCCCCCCACTGCTAGTAAACTTACGCCAAAGATGTTGTTCTGTAGGTACCTCTACTGAACACTTACTACTGACAGTTTAGAAGCTCTTATTGTTCCAGTGAAGAACAATCAAAACTTAAATTTTTTTATTGTTTATCTTTTTTCAGTTTGTGAAGTGAACTGTGAAATTTTGAAAAATAAGCTGTGAAAGTTGATTTGATTGAAAATTAGGAATCATGCTTGAAGTGTAGAGTTCTCTATTGTCCAGTTTTCAGAACCATGCAGCACAATCAGTGTCAACTATTGTTAGTTATAATTTAATTATAACCTATTGATCAATAATTACTATCTATAATTAGTTTTGTTTTAGCTTGTAGATTTTGCTCTAAAAATAAATCAATCTAATTTTTTTTTCTTAAATGCTGCTTGATAATTATTTAGTTTATGAGAAATATTATCCACTTGCTACCACATATGGCTTCAACTTAAGAAGATTTAATGCTGCCCTGCAGCTGTAGATTCTTCCCAAAAATGTTCTCCTTTTTGAGTGTCATTTTGATTTTCAAATGTATTTCCTTGAAAACAATCCCCTTAAGCAATTTTTTATCTGTCCTTCTTTCTGATGGTTTGTTCTTTGGTCTCTTACTTTCAAAACCAGCTTGATTACCAGTTATAACTGCCAGTGAAGAAATTCCCTTTTTGTTTCAGAAAAAAGATTTAACTGTAATCTAACTTTAAACTTTTTGAAGTTTTGCATGTTCAAAACAAATTTTATAAACAATGTGAGTTTTGTGCTGTAAAATGCCTAGAAGGCTGTGCATTAATTTGCCTACATTTTGATTTGAAGAGTTTTTAAGTTAAATTTAAGTTTTTACATTTTTATTTTGTTTTTCAAAGTCAGCTATTGGATTGTTTGCTAGTAAATCAACTGAATTTGTTCCTGTAAGTCATTAAATTAATGGACTTTTAACACCGTTGTTTTGTCAGCACAAACTGTGATTTCCTATTTTGCTGTTTTTTTATAATCAGTCAACCAGTTTTGAATATATTATTATTCGAGCTGACACGCATGTCATTGCTGATACAACCTGTAATACGTCACTGTATCAACCCTGAAACTTGATAGCAGCCCATTCTTGTAAATCCTGAAATTGAATATGTTAGTATCTCAACCGGATTAGAGATAAACCTGTATTTGTCATGGCATTCAAATGCCTCAGATGGCTAGTTGAGGTTGGTATTTTAAATGAAAGTCAGAGTTTTATGTAGAAATGTTTGAACTTAATGTTTCACTGAAAAAGTTTAGTGTTTTCACAAGTCATCACAATGAAAATTTCAAGCTTGATATTCTGTGAACTGTGACAGTAACAGATCACAAGAAGATTCTTGCCTTTCTAGCTTCAGTAGTTATTGCTCACTCATCAGTGATGTGGAACATAAGTTATTAGCATTATTGGATTTTTCTTCTTCATCTTCCTGTTCAACCAACCATGTCTTTCCTGTTTTTACAAACCCAGAACTTACCTGATTGGGAGCAAAATGTTTTTCCAGCAGTTACAGCTTTGATAATTGGAGTTTGTGAATGAAAAGGGCAACAGAAGATTCAGCCACAGCTTTAACAGGAAGTTGTTGCCAAAACCATTGTCATTAATTTAGTTATATTCTTTCAAATGTGTGACTCTTATTTGCATTTTGTTGAGCCTGATCAATCATGTACAATGATCTGGTTGTTGTTTGAACCTAGAACAGGAGTCATCATGTTCCGACTAATGTTTTAGTAGTGTTTCAAGCACATTTCATCTAGTTGTATAGTTTTTTGCTTCTATTTCAATGTGACTGTTTGACTTTACATCATCTATGTGTTGATCTAGCAATTTATAGCCATGTTGTATAATTTACAACCACGATGCCAACTCCAGTTGTAAAGTGCAATTTAATTGAATAGCAGTGGACAACAAAACCCTTCATTTGAAAATCTTTGTCCCAGATAAGTCAGGTAACAATAGCAGATGCTTCCTAAACTTAAAAGCAAATTATTGTGTGCATGCATTTTGAAAATCATAAGAAGAAGATTCTTAGAGCTTTTTGTGCTGAAACTTCAGGAAAATGTTGGGAAACTTTGTTTGATATTCTCTTGATCTAACTTTTACATTTATCACTACACATGTTTTTTCAATTTTAAAATTGTTTCAAACCTGAAGCTGTAAGTTGGCATTAGATGATTTCTATCCATGGATTATATATATTCCTGTTAATGTGCATTTTATGAGGAAATTATGAAACCAGTATGTATGTTTTGTAACCTTTTCTGTTTTTCAACAGTCTATTTATCACAGACTATACTTAGAGTAAATATTTTCATAATTTTGTTGAGAAATGTATTCTTGGCCATGAGTAGTATGTGAAAAATGTTTTTTTTCATGGCTGTTACTATATTTTGCTCTGTACTACAATTTTAACTTTGGTAGACTAGTTACTGGCAGTGGCAATTTAATACTACACACATTAAATTTATAGACTCTGTCAGTGGTTTTATGTTTAACTTCTCTTGAAAACACTATATTAATCAATACGTTTTAGAGACATTATTTTGAGATAGCAAGAGATGGAAATGCTTAGTGTTGATTTTAAAATAACAGCTGAGCACTGTATACATAAAATCAACTAAAACAGTGAAACAAATTAAATTTATTCTGACAAAATTATCTTTTAATATTCAAAGTACTAGTCAGTACCCTAATGCTTTTTCTGATGGAAATAACTGCCAACTTTATTGTTAATGTTACTGACAGTTCTTGTTTTTACTTGCCGAAGTATTGTTTGAACAGTTTCTTTTAACACTGGTACCAGTTCTCAGTGCTAAGTTGATATTTATTTATATTTGAATGCATACATAGGAAAGCTCATGTGAGTCTAATAATTTAAACAAAGGGTTGAAGACAGGAAAATTATATTTTTAAGAAAAGCTTACAAATGCTTCCAATGGAGCTAATGTTTAATATTTAGAAAAAAAATAGAGCCATATGCATTACCTCACTGCTAAAAAAACTAAAATATCCTTTTTATAAATTTTTGTTGATTAAACTGATTTAATACAAAGTAACATATTTTATGCAAACCTTTAGGCAGGAATACACAAGATATTTACAAAACACATTAGTATAAAAGCAAGGACAATCAACTTTTGAAGATAAAATTCTTGAGATTTCGAATGTTTTTGTCATATGGGATCCTGACCAGTACATTTGAGTGTTTCAATCACTTATTCAAAATTGTTACATTTTTTTTTGCAAATTAAAGCTTATAATGCCATTTTTACATAGTAACATTATTTTAGTCATTACTTAGAGGTTTCTCACTTAATTGATTTGTAGAAACCATAGCAGGTTTACTGAAATGTAGTGTTTTTGTTTACTTAGACTTTTTTTTTCAGTCTTTTAGTAAACATTTTTAAACTCGAGTGAGCTGCCATCAATACAAATTAATCTTAGGATTTTCAAAACATTTATTTTGTCTGCTTAACTCATATTGCTGAATTAATAAGCTTGTGAACCCTATTTGCATTTCATGCTGTTAAGTTGTTTTTACAGAACTTAAATTAAGTCATAGCAGGTGTTATAGACTGCTTGAGTGGCACCATCAGACATGCTGCCTCTACATGTGTCTTTCATGTAAAGCCTTAAGGCATTTACATTTGAGATCATATTTTTTTAAAAATGTTATGGAAATCATGTTTCTTGTCTTAAATTCCAAACACTTTGTCTTTTTACAGACCTGTGTGTTGTATGTAGTTATAAAGAGATGTTAAAACTTAGTTTTTACTCTGAATTATGAAAAAAATAGTAATTAAGGCTTCTTCCTTGTATCTGAATAGTAAAATCTTAAATATTTAATGAGTAACAAACTGTTTTGTTTATCAAATAACTGTCACTTAGAACTCTAAGTTTATTTTTCAGATCCTGGAGCAAAGGAAAGGGCAAGTCCTTATCTCAAGCCCTTCCTTGTCGAGGATCCAAAATTAAGTCTTTACAGATGTCAGTCAAGACTTCGTCGATCACAGTCAGCACCGAGAGATTCCCGTGACAGAGCTAGCACTGACAAACTACACCGTAAAGAGTATCGACTTCCTAGAGAAGGAGTCCAAATTATGTCACATGGAAGAGGAAGTGTAGCATCTGATGATGTGAGATATGTTGGAACAATGTCTTCCCAGGGGCTGGAGAGTGGGGCTGATGGTTTTTATAGGTCAAGAAAACACAGTGGTTTTGCTGCAAGCAGTCACAGTAGGGCAGAGACTTTATTTCCTGCTGATAATGCCCCTCCATCCACAAAATATGATCGATCATCTAAACCAGCTCAGAGGTCAGAATCTGTTAGAGTTGAGCGTTCACCAAAGACATCAACTCGGCGAACAGAATCCTTACGAGTAAATCCTGCAACCAAGAAAGGCTCTCTCAGATCTAGAACTAGTGAAATCTCTCTCCCTGCATTCTGTCAAAACTGTGGTGAGGTGCTAAGCTTTGCTAGAGCTGAGACTTTATCAATAAATAGTTTCAATAGTATTGTCTGCCCCAACTGTGGGTTGGAGGTACGAAGTGTTAGTGGCAGTAGTGGTAGCAGTCTGCCAGGAACACCTTATGCAAATCGCAAAGAGTATAAAACAGCATCAGACTCTCACCTAACAGAGACATTGTCAGGCTCCCCACCGAGGAGGGGTCCAACCATCAATGGCAGTGTCAAAATGTCAGATTCAGATATAAAACAAAGTGAACTCTGTGCAAAGTATGAGGCTGCTAAAACTAAGGCAAAACAAATTTATCATCGTGATGGTTATAAGAAAGAAGATGTTGCAGCTGAGCTTAGTAAAAAGTAAGTTTGTATTTAATTTTAAGTCACAAGTGTGGTATAATGTGTTGAAATATGCAATGTGTCCATAAGTTATTATTAATATATAGCTATGATAAAAAATGTGTTGTGAATTGGCTGCAGTCTGAGCATAATCATGCAGGCAAGATTATTTTGTATAGGAGGCAGGGTGACTCAGCAGTCAGGGTGCTGGATTTGCATGCAGTTGTCTCATCCAAATGGTCTGCCTCCAACCAGTTGGGAATTTCTTAACTGTTCCACATTATATAATAAGTGACTTATTAAACCTCATCCATTCTGTAGTTACAAGGAAATCTCAGACTTCATTGTCCTTGATGTATTGACCTTCTCACAATTATTATGTATATCAGGGCCTCATTAGTCCGAGATTTCCCTGTGATATATTGAGATCTGTACAACAGCTAGAATAGAATGTTTACAGAATAAATTTGTTTCTTAGAGAGAAGTCAGTTAATTCACATGTCACTGAGTCTGTAGATCTATACTTTACAGCTCTATGTTTTACAGCTGCCGTTTTGTTTCTAATTTTTCATAGTACCTCTTTGGGAAGAGCTGTGGCAATTGAGTATTTAAAGTTCTATGATTTTTCTGAAGAAACATTACTACAGTCTGTAAGGTAAGAGTATCAGATTTTTTACTAAAAAAGGGAACTTTGAATGGTAATTACTAAAAATCTGCTAGTCAGTGGGATATGTACAGTGGCCAAGCATTTAGCATGTGCAACTCATAATCCTAAGGTCAGGAGTTTGACCCTGGTCAAACCACTGTATTGTGCCCTTGAGCAAGACACTTTACCCAACTTGTTCAAGTTAGCACAGCTGTATAAATGGATTGAGTACATTTAGCTTTAGTCTTCTTCTTGTATGACCAAGAACAGGTTCAAGTTTAAACATTCTTTCTTTAACACAGGAAGTTCCTGAAAGACTTTCCTTTAACTGGGGAAACCCAAGAGAGGGAAAGAGTTCTTATTGCATTCTCAAATCGCTATCATAGTTGCAACCACCCAGAATATGGCTCAGAAGGCAAGTTCCTTGCATGTGTTTTTTTTCCTTATTTTTAGTGTCTGGTAGCAGTGATTTGGATGAGACTGATGAAGGAAGTGATCAGAGACTATTTAATAGATATTGATAGATAGTGTCAGTGATGATGATGATAGAAAGTGGTATTTAGTGACGAAGCTAATGATAGGTGATGTATTTAAATAGTAATGGTAATGATCAATAGAAAATGATATAGTGATGATGGTGATGAGGATTAAAAATGGTTGCTGTGGTCATGGTGATAAAAATGATAATGAAAGAGATTGTAATGGTGAAGATCTATAGGTCTCTCAGTTGATGAAAAAAAGCAAGGATGACAGTGATGATAGCCACCAGATATGACAACATTGATGGTTATAATGGCAAATGATAATTTTAATGGTACATGATCATTTAATCTAAATATAAAATAAGAAAAAAATTATTGTTTACTTGTTACTATAATTCTATCTAGAATCATGTTACAAATTAAACAAATAATTTGTTCTTATTTTATATTTAAATTAAATATGAATTAAGGTCATGGCAAGTGTTTACTCAGGCTTCTTTTAAAAATTCTAGTGTGCTCACTTCAATTTTAGTTTGCTTTCCAGAAACTGTCTCATGTTATTATTTTGATAAGGTGGAGTTTTGAGTTGACTTCATAGTTTGTTTATAGTTCATTTTTACCCATATCAAAATACATGCTTAGAAAAAACTGTTGAGGGAGAATGTTCAACACTTGACAGGTTTTCTTTTACAGTCTAAGCTGTCTCAACATTTCTGTTTCAATATGTTTTGTTGTGACGATGGCTGTGTGCTTTGTTTCTGTTAAACAGATGCTGTGCACACGTTAGTTTGTGCGATCATGTTGTTAAATACTGACCTAAATGGTGAGGTAGGTACATATAGTGGTACATTTTCAGTTTTAGGTAACTTGTGACATACTGCTGCAGTTATTTATATTATCAGTGCATTAATGGATTAATGAAATCAATGGGAAACTTGGGAGTTCATTAATTCAGATAATTATTTGCTGCCTATGGGTGACATAAATGATAAGTGTGCGCTACTTCTTGGTTCAGTCGGTAAGATCTCTGACTGCCAAGTGTGTCGGCTCCGGGTCAATCTTTGGCCATGCTGTTGGAGGCTTAAAGTGCATATGAAGTGAAAATTTTGTTACTTCAGTGAATAGACCTTGTTAAATGAGGAATAGCACTTGGTGAAAAAGTTTTGCCAAAATCTTTTATGGTTCTTAAGATATTGACGTTTAAACTTTTCATCTGATGACATCACGAGTGGTTCTGAAAAATTTGCATTTTTAAAAAATCTGCTGCCAATCCAGAACATTTGGATGAATTTTAATAGCCAAAGTTGAGCTGTTGATGTACCTCAAGGTAGATGGATCATCAGTCCAGGTTTGGCCCAAATTCATCCAAAGGTTATGGATTGGTAGCAAATTTTAAAAAAAAATCTAATTTGTCAGAACCACTCATGACCTCATCAGATGCAAAATTTAATTGTTGATATCTTGAGAACCAGGAAAGATTTTGGCAAAATTTTTTCACCACTATTCCTCATTTAGCAAAGTCTATCCACTAGAGTAATAAACTTTTTCACTTCATAGGCACTTTAAACATTTGTGTGGCTTTGTTACCCCCCCCCCCCTCCATTAATGGACAGGGATGTTAAGTTGGTCTAGTCCCTGCTTTTTCTGTCCTTTGACTTATAGTGCCCCTCGAGTACCATTCTCTAGACTGAATGGGCCTCCCTGATTAAATAAAGTTTGATTTGACGTTCATTTATAAATAATTTTATTATGTTTTTGCTTTTCCCTACAGACAATAGGAACAAAAATGAAATTTGGACAGTTTGTCGACAATTTAGCAGGGCTTTGTGATGGCAAAGATTTTCCCAAAGATTTGTTAAAGGTATATTCTGTAAACGAAAGTTGTATTCACAAGTACTTACATTTGATGAGTTCGACTCATAATCCTAGGATCATGTATTTGAACCCTTTTCAGACCACTGTGCTGTGTCAATGAACAAGACATTTTTCCTGACTTGTTCCAGTTGACTTAGCTGTATAAACTATACCAGCTTCTACTGGAGGCTAATCTGTGATTGGTTAATGTCCGAAGCCAGGAAGAGTCGAAGACTCTCATCTGCTTAGCACTACAGAAACCAGAGATAAGTGCCGGCCTATTGAGCCACTTAGGCTGGGGAAAGGATTTAGCTTTAGGTGAAAATAATGTAATACAAGCAACATTTTCAAATCTTTACCATTAACTTGAACAATTTGTCAAGAGGCAAAAATTCTGCTTCAAAATGTTGTAAGATGCTTCTTTTAGTATTGTAATGCTGATAATAACAGTAATAAGTGTTGTTATACCTGTAACTTTTGATACGCTTTTTGTAGGCAATTTATCAAGAAATCAAATCATCACCATTGGAGTATTGTAGGTAAGCCAATGCACATTGCCATTATAAAACAGTCATCATAGTAAATTTATGGGTTACTTGAAGGAAAGATATCTTAGGAGTGTATTCTTCACTGTCTTCAAAACTTGTTCATTCATGTTTCATGCAATTTTTGCAGATGTCAAACAATGACAAAAAAAGATGCACATATAAGTTCCTTTTGTCTGGTAACTTGCATCAAAGCTGACTTCTTCCATGTCTTTTGTTAGATAAACAATCCATTTTGAAAAAAAAACAACACCAGTAAGTAGAATCTTGGGTGGTTACATGGTTTTTATCTTTAAGAGTGCACAGCTTGTATAAGTTGGTTATGGAAGAAATGTTTGCCTCACAAGCTTCATAAAGGCCTTTTTTATCATCATTTCATCTATTCTTATTAGTCTTTGACCCTTGAAGTTTGTAGACATCTTATTCTCCTTTTTAAACTCAGTGAAACCAAGAGAAGCACGCCCAGTGGAAGTACTAAGAGCTCAAACGGAAATGGAATAAAGGTATGTATATATGTATTTACAACCCATCCAATAATTTTCGTGCAATCTCATTGGATAAAACGCATCGCGTGGTACAAAATTGGAAGTAGATTATCAGCGAATATACCCTTGCCAATTTGATAACTGCCCTGCGATTTTGTTGGCCATTTTTAATTAAAACAACAAACGTTATTTTCCAAATTTTGAACAAGTTTAAATTGATAGACAAGGAAATTAATCGTTTCGCTGAGTCTAAAAACGAATATTTTTTAAAAATGCCTGGTTTCAAAGGCAATGCCTGACAGCGCAAAAAAGTCGATTAAGTACGCCATTAATCGTATTTGCCAAGGTAAAAAGAGCTTTTAGTCCGCTTTCGCTAAACAACAGTTTCAATAACTAGCTTAACTAAACTTATCAAGTCTCTTAAAATCTGTAAAATATCTTAAGCTTAAAACTGAGAGTTTACATTCCATCCCACTTCAGTTAGGTGAGGAAGGGAGAAATTTTCATCGCTGCAATTGTACACAAAATATTTTTGGAAGAAAACATATTGGGAGGGTTATAAAATAAATAAACCCCTTTTTGGCTCACTGGTATATCGGAGGATATAATGTCCTTGGCTGATAGATAGTCCTCAAAATTTCTCAGTTGCCCTCGAAGCTTCGCTTCTGGGCCAACTGTTCATTTTTCGGACATTCTATCAGCCGCGGGCATTATCCTCCGATATACCAGCCGCTGGAAGGGGTTTATTTACTAAATATTCACAACACACATACACTTTTTTCTTAGGTATCCATCGGCTTTTGATGACAAATTGTGTTGACAATTGTTCCGAGACACTCCAAGAAGTATTTTATATATCTTAGGCAAAGAAGGAAGATGAATTTATAGGGATTAGTTTTGTGCAACAAGTTCCCTTGCAGACGAGGCACTCACTATTTTTGGATGGTTTTAAGCTGGTTCCCAAGATTTTATTAAAGTTAACAAGTTAGCAACTGTTGTACTGCTGAGTTTTTCCCTTCACTCGCAACCTTTTCACCTAATATACTGGAAGCTTTGATTGCAACTTTTCAACTTCCTCTTTGCAAAACACAATTTTTGAAACAAGATTTAAGATACCATAACAAGAGTTTGACAAAAAAATAAATATATTGGGTCGTTTGGACTGTGAGGAAGATATTTGGAAATCTTGAGTGACAAAGAATACAAAACTGTAATTTTACACGACTTTTGGAAGACCATGTCTGTGAGTTTTGATTACAGTGATCATAGTGAAGTTCATGTGGTGGAGATGAAAAGGATGGTGTTTTGGTACTCGAAATTATTCATTCATTTTAGTGTTTTCAAGGTGTTTTTAATTGACCCATAAAACAAATGATAGATCAAAGGTTTAATTACTATTTAAAAAAACAAATTCATTATCTTTTGTCTTCTACAGGCACACCCAGGAAACCCATTCCTTGAGGTAACAGGCCTGGGAATTATTCCTCAATATACGTTTAAAGACTTAAAGGCAGTAATGTGAACTTTTAATTTTTAGTTATGTTGGCATCAGCTTGTATTGTTGTACGGGACTATTTCATTGGTTTGTTCCTTTAGCAGGAGACACCCCATAAAGGCCATTTCCGAATAACGTTTCACTGCGTACAAACTAACCTTGAAGTTAAAGCTAGGTGTTAAAAGATACAGCAAATGTACCAAAAATGAGCACCCAGCCTTCCCCTGAAGGTTTTGTTTGCGAGTAGTAGCCTAGCACTTGCCTTTCAGTCAGTCACGCATCAAAGGCCTTTTTTGTTTGTTAATAGAAGCATAGAAAGCTATGTGATTGATTGGATTTATAGATAGATGCATGTGGTTAATAGGATTAATAGAAAGTCACATGTGATAGGGTTGATTGTTAAAGAGCTTCATGTGGTTGGATTGATTATATACCTGTTTGCGAGTCTTTGGCGCTATATGTAGAGAGTCTTTGTGTGCATCATGACTTTCTCAATTTCTCGTGTACTTGTTTGGAACCTGTAAACGTAATTTACATTTTGACGTTGACTGTATTATTTCTTGTTATTATATCTATCGAACTGCCCATCTTTTTGCCTAATTAATTCACTTAGATTCCAACTGATGAGAACGCCAAAGTGTACAAGGAGGGTTTGCTGTATAGGAAGGCCACCCTAGACTCTGATGGCAAGAAAAGTAAGAAAAAAAATAATTTTAGATGTGTAAATGCCGAAGTATTAGTAGTACTGAAGCAGCTATAGGTAGCATGAACAGTCGCAGAAGCAGAAAGTAAAGTCATTTTGAAAATTGTGTATGTGGCACTTCATGGCTGTATAGAAAGGCACTTACGAAATAAACTTGAACTTGCAGCATCAGCGTGGAAGAGAAAGTGGGTCCCATTTAACGCAATTTTGCGAGGCCTCATTTTGTTTCTAAAAAAGGTTAGTAATGTGTCTGATTTGTTGTGGATTTATTGAATGAAGAGGGCAGGGCCATCTCATATTCTTTCCATGTTCTATGGCTCTTGGTCCCCATCTCAGACTAACCATTCCTTTATTCCTTGAAGGCGTAAAGTTGTAGCTGCATAATGTTTTTTGGCATTTTAAACAGTATTTATTAGTTTGTGAGGCAGTGCTATCGGGACAAATAAAGTGAGCAAGGTGAACAAGTTCAGGTGCAAAAGGAAATAGGGAAATAGTTGTGGGATGGAAAATGGAGAGATGTTGGAAGTGGAAGTGAAGTGACAGTTAGTGCTGAAGTGGAAGTTGGAGTAGATTTGAAAAGCAAAAAGTGAAATAAATGTGGACATGAAAATGAAAATGAAAATTGAAGTTGGATCAGACGTGAAATGGAAGTTAGTGTCCAAAGATAGAAGTAAAAAAATGGTAGAAAAATGGAGCTGGATGTGGTGTGGAATTAGAAGTCGAATTAGAAGTGGGAGTCAAAGGAAAGAACTTTGGTTTTAAAAATAAGTAAAAAATAAGTGGAAATGAGGTGATGGTGGTTTTGAAAATAGAAAAGTTGAAGTTCTATAATATAATTAATGATTAAACTTCAGACAACTCTTTTTATGCACCGATATTACAATAACCTCAAAGTTCCTAAAGCGTTTAATGAACTTTTCAGCCTTATGAAACATCAGCACAAATATAAGACTCGCTTCTCTTCCAATTATGCTGTTTAAGCCATCTGTATATGGAATCATGTATTTTTGCTTTTTTTACTTTGTTTTGTTTTGCTGATTTTTGTTTTGTTTTCATGTATTATTTTACATTTGTTATTTTTTCGTATATTCTAGTTTTCAAAAATTTATATCTTGCACTCCTGGCGTTAAGTCTATCTTTAATTAATTGTCAAAAAGGCCACCTGTCTTGATTAGCCCCTATGGTTATATACTGGTAGCCTACATGTAGATGTAGATGTAGATTTGGATGTGGCTGTGGATGTGGATTAGGATGTGGAAGCGGAGTTGGATTTGGATGTTGATGTTGATGTGGAAACAGAATCGGAATTGGATGTTAGTTTGGATGTTGATGTAGATGTGCATGTGCATGTGGAAGCGGAATCGGAATTTATTAGCTGTTGATGAGGATGTAGAGGTGTTGACGTTATGTGGATGTGGAATGGGATGATGTTGGTGTAGATGTAAATGTGGAATAAGATGTGTACGTGGAAGTGGGATTGAAATTGGAATAGGATGTTGATGTGGATGTACCAATGTTATATGGATGTGGATTTCGTTGCTGGTATTGATGTGGAAGCGGAATTGGAATAGGATGTTGATGTGGATGTACCAATGTTATATGGATGTGGATTTCGTTGCTGGTATTGATGTGGATGCGGAATTGGAATTGGATGTTGATGTACTGATGTTGATGTTATGTGGATGTGGATTTGAATGAGGGTGGTGAGGTAGAAGTGGACTTGAGATTGGATGTTAATGTAGATGTGGATGTGGAAACGAATTTGAAATTGGATGTTAATGTAGATGTGGATGCGGAATAGACCCTTTTCCAGTTCCAGGTACCGCTGATAAAAATAGACTGTCGGCGCACGTACTCAGGGTGAGCCTCGAACTAAAGTAAAATATTCACAAATTCCAGCGTGGAGGAACGAAATTTTAAAATAAAACAATACACTGAGTTGTGAATAACACCTTTTTTCCCTGGAATTTCTGAATATTTTACTTCAGTTCGAGGCTTACCCTGAGTACGTGCGCCGACAGTCTATTTTTATCAGCCGCACCTGGAACTGGAAAAGGGTCTATTGGATTATGTTGATGTGGATGTGGAATCATAATATGATTTGGGTGTTGATGTGGATGTAGAGATGTTGATGTGGAATTGAATGTGAATGTGGAAGCGGAATCGGAATTGGATGTTGATGTGGATGTAGAGATGCTGATGTTATGTGGATTTGGATGTTCGTGTAGATGTGGAAGTGGAATTGGATGATGTTGATGTTGATGTGGAAGCGGCATTGGATATTGATGTGGATTTGGATGTTGTTGATGTTGAAGCGGAATAGGAATGGATGTTGATGTGGACGTGGAGGCTGTACTGGAATTCGTTGATTTGAAATTGGGTCTTGATGTTGTTGTAGATGTGGAAATTGAGATGCAGCTGGAGGTGCAAATGGAAGTCGGAGTGAAGTAGGATGTCGTTTTAAATATTGATAGATATTTTCCAACATCAGATGCCTTTTGAAATGTATATCACTGCAGCACTCAGTCTAATGGCCTTGGAAGGATAAACCGTCAGGATGGATGGGAAAAGGGAATAGGAATTAAACTTGCGACAGTTTGAGTCTTGTGGACATTTGTGCTAGAAGGTAACTAATGTTCGTTTGTTCTTACCAGCCTGACGAGGCAGGCAACTTTGATGGCACAAAAAACTGTATTGGAGTTCACCATGCATTTGCAAGCCGGGCTGTTGATTATAAGAAAAAGCAGTTTGTGTTTAGATTCGTAACATCGGACTGGAGAGCATTCTTATTCCAAGCAAGGTAGGTAGATTATAATTTTTTCTTTAGGCCGAGAAAGTTGACATAGATAATGGGTGAAGATGGGAACATTGTTTTGAATCACAATTTTTTCCAACAAAAAATATGTTTTTGGTATATATCAGAACTAGGTGTTTTATTTTAAAGAGTGTATGCGTACAGTGAAAACTCGATAAAAAGAAGTTCCAGGGAACCGTGAAATATGTTTGATATATCAAGTATTCAATATTTCAGTTACTTTCCCATACATTTTGTTGTATTTGAACAAAAGATAAAACTCGATACTTCATGGTATTCGTTGTATAGAGGTTTGTTATATGGAGGTTCCTTAGTAATAGCTAATTTCTGATCAACTCAAAAATGCTGATAGTTTTAGATCCTTGCCGTAAGACGTTTTGAAGGTGCTGTCAGACGT
Organism: Hydrozoanthus sils; assembly: GCA_027575215.2. Taxonomy (NCBI): domain Eukaryota; kingdom Metazoa; phylum Cnidaria; class Anthozoa; order Zoantharia; family Hydrozoanthidae; genus Hydrozoanthus; species Hydrozoanthus sils. The sequence continues at coordinate 15,748 of JAOBRD020372801.1, forward strand.
TTCGATCGTCAGCTTCGTAAGAGGAAATAGGGAGCTTATGATACGAGGATGGCAACACCGACGAGGATGGCACAGAACAATATCGAATTCAATAGCTGCACATTGGAATGCACCGTGCTGGTCACCTGCACGATGTTGTCTTCAAACTTACAACATGAAAGATTTGATTTTGAAGTTTTTACGACTACAAAAACGACCTACATAAAATTTTGTCAATCTTTCACCTTTTAAAATTTTTTTCTATTCACAAAACTCAACTCGGACAAGGACAAGCAAGAAGTGTGTTTTTTGCCAGCCGTTGTCATCGATGTTGCTGTTCTCATCTTGAGCTTTCTTTTTAGTGCCTTAAAAAGTTCAAAGTATAAAATGAGTATAGTTATGTGAAACTTTATTTTGATGTGACTCTTTCCATCGCTCAGTTTTATGTGAGGTAACTTTCTTGCTGTCGATATTTCACAGGGACCAGAAGGACATGAGTCAGTGGATTGAGGCAGTCAACCTTGTTGCTGCCTCATACTCTGCTCCCCCTCTACCTGCTCCCATTGGATCAAGGTTTATATGCACTTCCTCGTTTTATATTGATTTCTCTCTTTTGCCCGGCCCCCAGTCCTGAGATCTCAATCCTGGTCCCAATCCTGGGTGACCTTCTTTCCAGCTAAAGTTCACTCTGATTTCCATACTTCCGGGGTTGCTAAAAAGAGTATCAGCATAGATTTATGAACTACTTTGAGAAGCCTTTCAGTCCGTAAGGGGTGAATTGATCATTATAAATTGCGTCAGAGCATATTCATACGGAAAGGGCGGTACATAAATGCACCACTTTCACTTTTTACTGTAGACTGAATTGTAGAAATCGTTTCCTCGTCTTATATTGATTTCACCCTTTTGTCTGATACTGGACCGCAGACTGAGTTATAAAACATGTTTCCTTTTTCTAAATTGAATGTGCTCTCCTGTTCGATGTTTTTAAGATACTTGTTGGACTGCAGCATTTGTTTTGCAATTTTTTTCCCTCAACACTGAAATGCTTAATAAGTCTTTGAGAAATATGAAGATATAAGAAAAAAGTTGGGGAAGGGAAGTGTGATGATCTTAAACCCTTTTAAAACCAATCAGTTATCAACATCCAACTTTCCCTTAAGAACACATACAAAATAAGACATTTGGTAATGAGAAAATGATAATTGATCAAACAAAGCGAAGTACTGAAGATTATCATCATACACAAACGGCCCTGAAAGGGTTAACAAGGTTATAAGTTAGGAAAATACTTTTATGATTGTATATTGTAACTGTACAAAAAAATTACTTTGTATGGAATTGTGGCTTATAAACTGAATTTGAGTTCGTTTTGTTGTAGTAAAAAGTTTCAACGCCCGGTTCTTCCGTTCTCCAAAACAAGATTAACTTTGGTAAGTAACTAAATACGCATTTCATATTCATGGTACAGAATAAAGATAAAAATAGTCTTTCGGTGAATGTGTTCCTCCTTAGTCGTGGACTGAAGGAAAATATTCACCAATTCAAGCGTGGAGGAACCGAATTTTAACCTTCATTCTGGTAAATTTTTTAAAGTCATGAAATCGCAATAAAAATTACGAACTTCAGAATTTGGCGAAACAATGAACATTTTCAGAATCTACTTGTAAAGACAAAAAAAAAGGAATGGTCGCTTTGTAGGTTTTAGTACATTGTTAATTTTTGTTGAAACCGTTTTAGCAGGATAAGGATTGAAATGAAGCAATACCCTTCGGTTTGAATAACACCTTTTCTCGCAGGAATTTGTGAATATTTTACTTCAGCTCAAGACTTAAGGCTGTGCAGATGCGCCCACGGTCTATTTTTATCAGCGGTAACTTGACCACGAAAAGGGTTTGTTCATTGAGCAAGGCTGTGCACACGCGCCCACAGTCTATTTTTATCAGCGGTAACTTGACCACGAAAAGGGTTTGTTCATTGAGCAAGGCTGTGCACATGCGCCCACAGTCTATTTTTATCAGCGGCAACTTGACCACGAAAAGAGTTTGTTCATATTAGGCAGTTTAAGCAACGAGGACGGCGACTACGAAAAAAACGGCAAATGCACTCTGCCAGCTTAAAAGCAGAGGGGTTTGCACAGTGGTAAGATCTCTGCCTCACAATCCTGAGGTCCCCGGTTCGATTCCAGTCCTGGTCAAGGGTTGAATATTTGGGCGATCTTCTTTCCCACTAAAGGCCACTCAGCTTTGAAGTGGCTGCCAATTGCACCCTCTATATGCCTCCGGTCCACTGGTGGTAAACTGATCATTGTAAAGCGCTTTTGAGCATTCGTATGGAAAGGGCGCTATATAAATGCACCACTTTACTTTTTTAACCTGCACCCCGTCATCTTGAAAATTACAACGGGTTAAGCTTAATTTTGGAATTATGAGACTATGGAAATGACCAACAGAAAACTTTCTTAATCTTTTTTTGCCTTATTTACTTGTTCTAGCTAGCTAGAACACTGTGGTAGGCAGTTGTGTTACGCTTAATGGGTGAGTTTTGTAGGTTTCATAACCACGTTGGGTTAAAATATCACGAGGTTACAGTTGTAAAAAGACTTTTTACTTAAAGTGCCGTGCACAAGTCGTTTGATTTCTGTGTTTTTGTTTTTATTTTTTCAGGCAGAGCAACTGGAGCAACATGAAAAGAAGGTAGGTCAAAGTTGATCGTTTTTGCCATTAGTTTATTTTCTAAATCCCGTGTTCAAACCCTGAGTATCGTCCAATAGTTCAGTTGATCCAAAGGTTATAACTTTGTTGGTTTACTGTAAAACCTGAGTCTAAACTCTAAGCGAAGTCCCATAAGCTAGTTGATGTTCACCTCAACTTTGTTGCTCTGGGCCAAGATTTAAAGAACAAAATTCAACCAGTTATATCGTTACAATGCAAACACTGCTCAGAATTTCAAACAGTACAAACCTTTTAACCACAAATTTCCAAGACAAGTTAATGGATTAAAAACTTAATCCTTGGTTAGGGATAGTTGGTCCCTGAACAACCTGGCCCAGGGGTCGGTTCCTCAAAACCCCTATTAACTTAACCTTGGATTAAAACAAAACTCAAACAATAATTTCTTCATAAGCAAAGCCTTGTGATGCTTACTGAATACTGATCAGATTTACCAATAAAACAAACTGGTCAACCCAAAAACTTCAGCCCGAAGCAAGCTCCAGAAGGTGTGATACAGAAACATGGTTTAAAAATTTAACCCTGGGTTAGCACTAGTCGGGTTTTGAGGAACCTGGCCCAGTACTGTAAAAGTCCGCTTATCAAATCTACAATTTTGCACCAAGGCATGTTTATTTCAGATTTAATAGTGTCCTGTCCAGGGGGAGTCAAAGATTCTCATCCGCTTAACACTACAGAAACAAGAGATAAGCGCCGGCCTAATGATCCACTTAGGTTCGAGAAAGGATTTAGCTGGCTTAGCATGTTTGTGCTGGGGTGGGGGAAGGGGTGGGGGTGGGGTAATAGATTTTAGAGGAATAAACAAGATGTTTCAAAACAAGATGACCACTTAATTTATGGCAGCAGAAATAATTTTAAAACTGTACTCCACTCTTATTTCGTTTCTGTGGTGATTTTGGTTTAAGACAAACGGAAACTGGAGGCTTTTAGATGACAGTTCGGCTTCTAAGGAAAACCCCGCCAGTCATGCATATTGTATATTTACTTTACAGTAATAAAGAGATAGAGAAACAACTTGGGGTGACAAAGATTTACGGTCCCTGTTAGATAGCTATGTTAACAAAATAAAAACTCTATGCATGTATTAAATGAAATCGACTTCTCCTGAATCTATATTTTCGATACTTTAAAGCTCCATGAAATGAACCAATTATGTCTCGTGGAGGCCATACTGTCATTTTTAACACTCTTTGTTTTAGGCTAAAGAAATGGAAGATGAACTCGTGGTGTGGTTAAACTTACAACCTAGGGAAGGGACGGCACGAGAGCTTGGGGTAAGCTCAGTGATACTGGACATACGAGCATTGTGGCCAATAATTTCTCTTTGTCGGTAGAGATTGTTATTCAAGCTGTATAATCACAGAATACATTCAGATACTTTTTTGAGATATTGCCCTTTTCTGTCAAAACAGGGAGTGCGAGATACGAGGACGGAAACGCCGAAGGCGTGAATACAATAGCTGCACGTTGGATTGTACCGTGTGGGCCACCTGCACGCTGTCGTCTTGAAAAGCTTAGTTTTACGTTTTCACAACTATAAGAACGACCAACAGAAATTTTTTTCAATCTTCATTACACATTTAAAAAACACCAGCCCATTTTCTATTCACAAGACGTAACTCGGACAAAGGAGAAAGCAAACTAGCCTTAAGTAATCGAAAAAAGCAAGCAAGAAGTGTGTTTTATGAAAAACGTCGTTGTTGATGTTGCTGTCCTTGTTGCGTAAAGTCCCTTTATAATAACAATAATAATAATAACAACAACAACAACAACAGTTATAATAATAATAATAAATACATTTATATAGCGCTATTCCTACTGTTCGTAGCGCTTTACAATCTAGGTTAAAATATAAACTAGTGTAAACTTAGTGAAAAAGTTGAAATTATGCTATGATAAAAGACGCGTCTTACAATTGAAGTTAAAAATATAAATTAAACTAAAATGAGTAAAGGGTTAAAATAATGTTTTGTTGAAAAGCCATGTCTTGAGCTGGCGTTTAAAAGTGTACAGTGACTCAGAGTTCTTTATATGAGTCGGTAGAGTGTTAAAACTCCCTGAACGAAGCATTTCGCCACGTGTCTTAGCAACCACTGACAGAAGGTCGCGGGCTTTTACTCGACCGTGAAAGGGAAACTTATCACTAATTAGTATAAGCTGGAGTGCTCTAAATTAGTTGACTACAGCTTGTTGAGTTTCATGCTTTTCTTTTCCTGTTGCCGTTATGGGGAAACCCCATTTTTGCTGGTTCGATTAACTAGCAATTGATAACGGTGTACGGTGTAGGAACCAAAATCACCCAACCTAATCCGATTTGGATTTGAAATTGTTGTACCAACAAGAGATGAAACTTAACAAACAAACTTAACAAACTGTTGTTTGTACAGTTGTTAGACTGAATTAACTGTTCTAGCTATAATAACAATGAAAGATCGACATTAAATAATACATAAGAAATGTCCACGCCAAAATATCGTAGTCATAAAGACTTTTAAAGTTTTTGAGTTTTAACATATACGATTCTTATTGGTCCTTTTGTCCAGGTCTCTTAAAACCCTTAAAATCTTATAAACTTTAGCATACGTAAACACTCTCAGCGGTAGTAACGTCAAATGGCGTATTGCTAACGGACACTTAAATTTTCTGACAAAAAAACCCTTTTAGGTCCGAAAATTTCCAAAAAAATAATTTCCGAACATTTTGAAATTTACTTATTTTTGATTAATGACTCGATGTCACAAGTTTGGAAGCCTGTTTTGGTCAGGAACCGGTATTAATAGTTTCAAAGTACAGCTCGGGTTCATCATCTTTCAATAGATGCCTCTTCTGGGTTTGTCACATCTTTTGAATCAAGTTGTTTCATTACTTTGGCGTGTCTGGCGTTTCGTAGTCTATATAGATTAATTCGTGAAGGTATAAGAAGTACAATTTCATTAGTTCTCCTAGTCCTCGATGTCGGAATCGACTCAAGTATAATTTCTAATAGTTAATTCTGTGTTAGTGTCGTCGATTGTCCGAAATTTCAGGGTAAAAAGGTCCGAAAGATTTTGGTTCAAAATTAAATGCCCGAAAGTTTAAGGTCTGAATATTTTCGTAATTTTAGTATGTGATGTAATTTAACCCATGAAACTGAGGAAAAGCTATTTGATGGTTTAGTTGTCACATGGGACTTTGTCCTGTTATTACCTCCTGTCACGCCACATTATTTGGTATTGTAAAGTGTATGTAGTTATTTGAGTGACGAATCTAATTAATTAATTAATACATAAATACTTGACCTATTATCTTTTCCCCCACTTTTTGATTATTTTATTGTTCGAAAACAATTACTTTGTGTTTTCCTAAAAGAGATTTTATGTCTTTTGTAGGAGTGGCAGGAAAAACACGATTACCTAGAGTATGAAGTAAGTATAGTAACTCAACCTACAAACGTGTGTCAGCAGGATCTAATTTGATGATTGAGACATCATTTGATAATGGAGATAATGATGTGATGGTTTGCTTTGAAGGTCAGAACTTGACAATAACACTGGTTCGATTGCCCTTGTACTCACAAGTTTTGAGTTATAACTTGAACTGTAGTGACAAGGATGTCCAGGATGAAGGTGCAGTAGATCAGTGTAAAACACCTCACTTTTTACCGTCTTTTAAAAATGTCCCCTTTTCCAGTTTTATCCGAGTTGTTAGTATGAAATCGGGTCACCACATTTCAGATTACAAGGCTATATTTGCGAGATTGGGCCAGTGTCATTATCAAGTTCCTGTCCTCAAAAACAAATCATCAGCAAATTATTGTCTCAATCATCAACTTTTAAACCCAACCATCAAATGATTATCTTCATCAACTTGTCCATCATCAAATGATGCAATCTTCGTCATTTTAGTTTATTGTCATCACCATGATAATCTTTTAATCACCACCTTCACCTTACGGGTTGGTGTTAGAGAAAGTTAACACAATTTAAGTCAAAAAGGAAAGACAAATGTAAAATTAAATTAATAAAAAGGCAAAGTAATTTTTAATGAAAGTGTTCGGTTTGTTTGCCATCATGTATGAATTATTCGTAGATGGCTATGGCAACAGGGTCTTAAAGTAAACCTCAAGGCTTATAAGACCTTTTTTTATCTTAAGAATCTTTAAGTTTTAGAAAAGAATACTTGCCCAACTTGGTAATATTTAGGGTTTAAAACATTGTTCCTAATGAAGAAATGTATCTTTTTGTACAGTACAAGAGATACCGATCTTATGTGAACGTGCTAAAGGGATCCAAACTTGAGAGTAGATTAAGAGAAAAAAGTCATCGTCCCAGCAGGTCAGAATTCACCAGCGGATCACTTATGATGCAACTCAAGCGACGTAGCTCTCTTGGGAGTATTGATTTGTTGGGAGGGGGGTCCAAAAGCAGAAACAATCGAGCCAGCTATTTCATGGCCATATATAGATGATACTTTATGTAGCGTAACACTTAGTGTGCAGTAGTGAATAGTGATTTCTCATCAATATGGATAATACGCCATTTTTGTGATGTAAATTTTTACTTGTGTCAGTCCTTTTTGGGGCCAAACTAGTGTTGCTTGGTTACATTTTTTAACTTAACAATTTGAGGCTTTTTCCCCACAAAGAACTGGAACGAGTAGGCATTTGTATTGGAAAAATGGTGTACGAAGAGCTTGTGTATCCGGGATTTTACTGTACAGCATGTCAAAACAACTTTGAAATTAAGAGTATTCTCTTTACAAAATTTTGTTAAACAACAGCAGTTTCTACCATTAATATAGAACAGAGGTCTTTCGACAATAGTTTTTTTTTTCTTGTCAAAAGTATATTGTACACTCGCAGTTTGGTCTTTTCAATTCTTGACTGTAAAAAATATTTTTACGACAAAGATGTATATAAATTAAGTTTGGTGGAGTGCGCCTTGACAGAATTTATTTTTATTTTGATATAAGACGATAATTGCAGCGCTTTGCTGTGTGTAGTTCGGTAAAACTGATATTCGTGTTGAGACATAGTTATTGAAAATATTAGAATACTATAAGAGGTTTCTGAGAGTTTACAGAAATTGCTAATTTATATGTAGGATACATTTTTGTGACTGCCAGGTTTCATACGACTTAAGATAATACAAGACTTTTCGGGCTGACTGATTGACTTTAGAAACTACAAGACTTTTTGGGCCTTGCCTTTTATGATAATAATAGACTGTTGTTTTGGTCGAGACCTAGTCTGTTCTGCAGTGGAAGAGTGTTTTCTCAACGTTTTTGAACTCGCGCATGAACAAGTTTGGAGCCACAAAACAATTGTTAATCCATTCATGGTATAGTTCGGGACTTTTTGTAATATGCTCGATATATTGGTATATCGCCCCATGTGTATTAGATTTTATCTTTAATTTTTAGTGTCACGCACTTTTATTTGTTATGTCGTTATTTTAATTACTGTAATTCTTATCAAATTGTTAAAATGGTTATATTATTGTTACCATATTATTTTTATTTTAGTATTGCACTATTATTATTAGTATTGTTATTTTTATTATTGTTTTTGTTGTTACCACCATAGATAGTTTTTATTTCATTGTTTTTTTTCTGTATTTCTCTCCGTTGCATTGTTGTTATGTTCTTCCAGAAGGCATTACGTTTGCATGATGTGTTCCCCTGTTGAAAATTTTCGTACCCGCATTGAAAACAATCGGAGAATACAAAAGGTGCCACATCAGTTAAGAGTTTTGCATTGAACATGAAATCGTTAAAAGAAGCATAAGTGTCACTTCCAGTTCATTTGAACCTCAAGCATTTGTTCGTAAGACAAACTACTCCAGGATATTTACTAACTTTCTTCAGGCAGTTCTCGTGTTGTTTGGTTATGTAGATGGCATCGCAGTCTCAAAATAATTAATTAATGCAACCAGATCCAAAGGCTATTTCTAGCAGGTGTATTAGCAGCCGTGGGTTCAAACGCATAGTGGCATCAGTGTTAGCAATTCTAAGTTTGTTTCGTGTGTTACATTGGAAAATTGATTGTTTGTTAGATACCAGTTGGTATTTGCCTCCTCTTACCTTGTTAATCAAGAAGTTGTATGCTTCAATGGACTATACACTATTTTAACAAGAACATTCTTTATTTACTGCATATTTCAGTGTGTCATTGATAAATAAGGTCGTGCTTGACATTACTTAAGGAAGACTTTGGATGACACGACCTCCACAAACCTAGTAAAACCGAAAGGTTGTGGTGATGGCGTTAGTTCATCCTCGATTTTGTCTGTTTTGATCAGGATATCAACCGGACAAAGCAGTCTGATGATTACACTTTATGTTCGAATAGGAAGGGTAAGGTAGATACGTGATTTAAGGCGTCAGGTTAAGATGTTCTTTTGTCCGGAAACATCTCTATAGAAGCATGATTAGCTAATGTTTAGTGTCAGTCTTTATTTCTTTGCATGATTTGACAGTTCTTATTTGAGCAAGCCGATCGGGCATCTTGGCCAAATGTTATCCGAGATTGTTTGACGTATTATGGTTGATCCGTTTGAACAGTAGCATACTGTCAAGTCATGTTTGAAAATATTGGATGAAGTTTGTTTGGGTGAAAGTTTTAACCCAGCACCGTCCAGCATTTTCGCTCATGCGTTCAAAGACGTGTACATTCGTGAAGAGCAACATTTACCAGTGCTGAACACTCCCGCAACCATAATAGTTCAACATCTTCTACATTTTGTGTTGTGCTACGGTTTTGATCCATTTATACCAGGGATTCGAATGTAAGGCCTGTTTTTCGTCATTTTTTCATCATCACACCGTCATCATCATCATTGTCACCACCGCCATCTTCACCATCACTACCATCATCAACACTATCATCATCGTCATCATCATCCCCATCATCATCGTTATCATCACCGCCATCATCAACAGCACTGTTATCGTGATCAGCGCCATCACCATCGTCGTCATCACCACCATCATCAGTATTATCACTACCGTCATCACCTTGACCACTGTCAGCATCACCATCCAACGTCACCCATCTTTAGTTCAGCTCATCATCTGTTACCGTTGTCATTATTTCTATGATCATCATCATCCACAATTTACCATCGTCATCATCGTACAAAACAGTCTTTTGAAGGTAACAACAGACAAATTGTCAGATAAAGCTAACTATTCTGATGAAAAGCAAAGTTTCTTAAGCATCGAAAATTAATATCTGTTGTTGGAAGAATTTCTAACACACCATTGGTTTAGTCCGGCACTAAAAGGGGCTAATACGGAAATAAAGCGGAATAGGCATTGTGGGTAGAAAATTTGAAGTACCAGTTATTTCGAAGTTGATATGTCGACTCGCTAAATTTTGTAGAACTCGTTTTGATCGTTCTCATACATTGTTTAACTTAACCTGCACTTGCACCAGGACCACGTGTCTGATCATATCTTCGATAATATGCACCAGCTGGAGAAACATAACACATTGCAGTTGAACACCTTTTCCCTTCACTTCTCTGTTCTTTTCTGTAACTGTTTTATTGGTCGTACTTCATGGTCGTTACCGTATGATCCTTGTTTAACCGTGGTTGCGTAAAAATGTATGTATGTATGTATGTTTGTGTATGTATCCTTTTTATTAATGTTTACATTATGTGTTAAGTCTTTATGTGAGTGTGTTTGTGCACAGTTGTATTTGTGTTTTTTTTAATTTTTGACAAGTTTTTGACAGCTTTGAGCCCGCAGGTAAATCTGAAGCCACAAACTAACATTTAAAAAACAGTTTGATTGACAAAAGCACACACTTTTGTCAGTAAAGGAATACATCTTGGGTACTTTTGGTGTTTCTGTTTGAGTAATCGTAGCAACTTATGCAACAGCTTTGAAAATCAGATTTCTTAAAGTTTTACGTTATGCAACCCACTGTTGCAAAGTTTCGAAATGTTATCTGCGCATGCTCATATGTTGTGAGGCTCATGTCAGTGTTTTGGTGTTTGAAGTTTGTGTTTCTGTGTTTGTATTTGTTTTATTTTTTTTCTTGTTTTTGCCCCTGGTTGTGTTTATGTTTGTTTTCAGTTATGAATCCCCGCCTCTTATCCATCTGTCTAGTCGTAAAACTCTGTCTGCGTTAGCGTCTTTGTGACATTGACCAGCCCTGAATGATTCACCTTCCACTTGCTTTTTTTTATGATAAGTCTGTCCATCTGTCGTCACCAAACCAACACGTTTCGTTCTTACCCTTAGTGGTGTACCCGTCCCTGCAACGTGCCTTTGGTAACTGTCCTAAACTGAGTACAGCTGAACACACCAATACAATGTGGTGTAGCTCCGTGTGGATCATTTGGTCAGGTCTGCTTTCTCCCAGCTATGTGCTTTGCTTACTTGCATTTAGACTCGGGAGGACGAGTGCTGCACTTAATGTAATAACTAATCTAAATTAATTCAGATTTAAATCTAGTCATACACAAATTGCTAGTTAAAATAAGATTTATATCTCTAGCTGTGCATGACCTGCACGATTACTACATTAACTAAGATTTCTGTTAAAGTTATATGGTTCTTAATTGAGCCGACCGAATTTCAGAAATTATTTTCGAAAGGATTTTATTTGAATAGGAACAAAAGGAATAGTTGTTAAGATATTGCACAAATTGAGATAAAATGAGTTTTATAAATCCATGAACAAGGTATTAATGTTTCTTCGAAGAGCTCTATTTATTAAATGAAATTCAATTTTTTGGAATTTAATAGTAACACAGACGTAGAATGTAAAACGTGCATTAACGAAACCGGGCAAGATTAAAGAAGGACGAATTTTAATTGAAACTGTACTAGTTCCTAAGGAAAAGTAAATGTGTATCAATTGAAAAAGATGGTAACTGTACGCTTTACCACAATGCTTTGCAGATCTAAAGCGTTAAAAGGGGTACAGAGAAGGTTACTACACCATTAACCTCATCCTTGTACTCCGTGTATGCCGCATGTGAAGGTTTTAGATCCTCGTTTTTTACTAGCATTTTTGAACTTTGGACTTAAAAATGTGCTTGGGGTAAAGTGTACAGGTTGCTATATTTTTTCTTTGCGACAAGTGGCATTCGATACTGTCATTCTTGGGTCATCATTATTGTCGCTGTAATTAAAATGTTTCTTCTTTTCTGTAAAGTGAGCTCAACACACTTTTTAACACGTTCTTTAGGTTGAGATTTGGTCATCTGTTTGATTAAGGTAGAAAAGGTTATCTTTACCAAATTACTTTAAGGAATAATGATAACGTTATTGACGTATCAATGGTATGTTTCAGAAAAAATGTACCATTGCATATACACACTATGACGATCGCATTTTCTCGATTTTATTTCTCCTTGCAGCTGTTTGGGTAAATGCCCACTAAGAATAAGAATTTAAGTTTTTCTGCGACCTTCTACGCTCGATAACTACTGTGAATGTAAAGCTGCTGCTAAGTTTCGTGTTCTTTTACCGGTAATTAACAATTGTGGTCCGAACAATCAAATGATGTTTCTCAGAGCAGTGGATGAACTTGGTCTCGAGTAGATAAATAAATAAAATAAAACTATTACTGCTTTGTGTGGTGTCCCATCATGCATCTCGGCTTGCACCAACGATCTTGCATGAAGAAGCCTAGTGGTTCTAGGCGAAACGTCGCTAAGTTTAAGGATTAATGTCCAGTAATAGGGTTTTATTTATTTATCTATTTATTCTGTATGTCTAACATTCATCGTTTTCTTGAGTCTCGAGTAGTTTATCCTTTTGGGGAAATTCTTTCAATATTTGTTTTAACACAGCATCTTTTAATCCTACCACCAAACTCTCTAGTGATTTAAATCTTTTAACCCTTTCAGTCCCTGTTATATTGATAACTAGAGTCCATACTTTCATGTAACAAGTTTGGGAAAACTTTACTTGCTTTGTTTGATCAATTCTCATGTCTTATTTTCTGTGTTATGTAAGGAGATACTAGTATGTTGATAACTGAGACTGAAATGGTTAGTATGAAGGTTTTGTTCCTAAAGAGTTGTATCTGAATGTTTGTCGATGTTGTTATGCTATCTAGAAAAGGCCATTTTTGTCAATTTTGAATCAGCCGCCAAACCGTACCTTTGTGCATCAATTCCGTTCTTGATCATTTTTCCGTAAAACAATGTAGATTTTACCATTATCAAATACTCTGCTGAATATCGGAGATTTTCATTGTACAGAATTAGTTTTGTCGTGAAACAAATATGGCCAAAAAATTGTAATTTCTTAGTTTTGTCAATCAATCATCCCACAAAACATTGTCAACTTGTACGAAGTGAATAGCATTAAAAAGATCCTGGCAATTGTCTAGCTCGTGGAAATGTTCTGGGGATATCTTTGTAGTGCTAGGGTTTGGTTCCGTCGTGGAATTGTACTCGTCCTTTGTATTTCCCGGGACAATTGATTTGAGTAGAACGTTATTTGCTAATAACCTGTAAAAGAAACCGCGATATCCATCCCGTCAAGTTTAGCTCGAAAACGGGAGAAGGGGATGAATGTGTAACAACAGTTCTTTCAATTTTTTAGCCGTCTGATGAAGAAAACAAAGGTGGTAACCATAAAGAAAATTGTCTGCATTAAGAAATTTCTTTTCTAGAAAAATCCTGTTCCGTCTCTTAATGACTTTTAAAATTTCACTCGAAACCTCAGACGCAAAACTTCAAGCTTTAACTCGCGAAAAACTGGTCTTGTACTGCGAGTCATTTTGGACTGCTACTTCAAAGGTGATCTTTTAAGCAACATTGCAGAAATGCAAACATCATTTCATCATACACAAAGGTGATTCTAGAAATTCTCAGGGAGCATGCCGCGTACTTAACATCGATTTTCTACTCGAAAAGTGACTGCTGAACGTGGGAAATTTGATCAATTTTTGTATAAAACTAGAGTTCCTTATTATTAATGGTGCTGTTTAACTGATTTATATTTAGAATAAATCTTGGACGTTAATGTAAACCAGGCTTTTGACTGAGTACTTTGATGTGCTCATTTTAGCGAGGGAACTGCCGAGTACTTACCAAATCCCAGTCGGGCAGACAACTTCTTGCTCTCGGTCTTTTTTTTATTTAAAAATTTTTCATTTTGAAGCAAACAAGCCATATGTAATGGACGGGTGAAAATAACTTTTATGAGTCAATACTAACTAGGAATACAGGGGAGTAAATGTTATGCATGAAAGCCTCTTCAACAATGATATTGGCTACAGGTAAAAACATTAGTTTACTAATCTCTAAAAGTGACACGTAATTAACACCAACAAAAAATAACTGAGAGACACATTGAATTTTTGTTTATATATTGCAACTTAACTAAAAAACTTAAGTTCTACACATTTTCCATTTTTTGCTCTGAACAAAAGGATGCGGTTTTGTTAAGTGCATTTGCTTCCAGAATTAAGCAAAACTTCAACTCGTTTTGCAAAATGTTTACGGTTAATTCAAGTTGAGTGATCCTGAAACTTGAATAATAAGGACTATTGTGTTCAATGAGCCTTGATGGTCTGATTCACGTGACCTGACTTCATCTTATTGGGATTTTTGAGGGAACACTTTTATGGCGAGAAAATTAGAACACTACAAACTGTATCTAGGAGTTTATTTATCGTATGTTTCTTAAACTTGGCAAACCAATAATTTTTATAGTGCTATTGAAAACCGAAAAACTGATTTCTTGTCATACGCTTTTTAAATAACTTCTTTTTATATTCTAGTAAATGATTATTTGTGTGGTGTTACACTTTAAACGAAAATTAAATGAAAAAATATGACCGGAATTCCCGAGACTTCTATACTCTCAACCCATTGAACGTGTATTCTAGTTGATTGAAGGCCTTGTACAAATACTACTGAAAATATATATGTTTAAATCATATAAACCAAATTATTCCTCAAAACACGGTTGAAAAACAAAGGAAGAAAATAAAAGGTTTGCTAAAATAAAATAATTTCTAGTTTCGGCAACATTAACAGAAGCCAGAAAACGATCGATTTTCCTGTTCGTAACAAAGATTGAACTAAACCCTTGCGTAAAAACCTCAATTACAAAAATATAAGTGACATATTACCTTCTGTCCCATCAGCCTGAATATAAAGATTTCAACTAACCCTGTTCAGTTACTAAAGAAATGGTTTCTACATCCTTTCTGGTGCCTAGTCGCCCATTCGACCGGTGCTTATCTTTTCCATAGTGTTAATCGGATAAGAATCCTCGACCCCCTGGCAAGACACTAAATTCTCCTGGCCGGGTCACTAACCCCCGTGGAAGGGATACTAACCCATCGAAGTTTAGCCCCCAGCAGAAACTTGCTTTCACAGATAAGTAAACTGGAATTGGTCACTACAAGTGTCTTGCTAACAGAAACAACACAGTGGTCTGGCTGAGCCTCGATCTCATGAATCAAACATGGCTGACGCAAAGCAAACATGGAAATAAAACAATGTTACCAACTTGCTTTTGGAATAGAAAAGCCAGCGTTTTCTCAACAGTTTTCCGAAAATCAAACACCTCGAGAAGGACTGCGAATCCTTCAGCTTGAAGACTTGTTGCTTTATGTTTTTCGCTTTTTGGCAAGTTTTAGGGGTCCATGGGTAATCACACACCCCGCACCTGAGCCAAACGCTAAACCTTACCCAACCCTCGTTTTCGAGAAACCGAAATTGACCTGTAAAACACTCTTCGGATGCAAAGTGTCCTAAGAAAAATCCTGCAATACCAAAACACTATGTTCTCTTTATGAAGCTACCAACACCCTCAGTCTTCATTTTCTTGAGACGTTCTTGAACGTCAACTCCCTCTTCAAAGAAATGCACCAAATATGGCTCTGTTAACATAGATGCAAGAAACTGTTCAAACGAAATAGCCCAATCGAGATCCAATGCACCAGATGAAGTCACTCTATTGTGGTGTAGATCTTGATCAAGCTCATCTTGCAATTCTAAGGGCGAGTCACCTTCGGCGATTCTTTCCGTAATTGGATGCGATAAGTCTTTAGATTCTGTAGCAAAATTAATTCTTAAACTTGTATTGCTCATTCCTAGTTCTCCTAAAGATGTCGATGGCACATGTGTTACCTGTTTCGTTTTTAGTGACGGAGAGTCAGCAGGCTGGTTGCAACTTTCTGTTGAAACTTCTGATTGTGAAACTTGTTCCTCGCCCAGTTTGCTGCAAACCAGCTCTAGGGTGTTCCAGTCCACTGCTGAGCGGTCGATATCGACAGGTTCCGGACTACTAAATGCATCATCGCTTCCCACATACACAAAGTCCTCACCATTGTTGCTATGGCCTGGAGTTCCAATAGAGGATTCCGAACTGCGAGCTGCATCCGCTAGAGCTTCTTTCACCAAGATAGAGCTCTCAAGTTCTGAAGCAATACTGACATCCTCATGTATAATTAGTGGATTATTAAAAGATGGTATAGCAGTCTGCACTTCCGACATCCCTTTAGATTTCTTACTTGGTGCAGGAGTTTTCTCCTCTAACTTATCTTCAAAAGTGCATGTTGGAACACTTGATGAACTGTCGCTTTTAAGAGTTTCTTTATCTTTTCGTAAAGACGGTGTACTTGATGCCTCTGTCCGATTTTCAGACTCACTTCCGAATTCCCCAAGACTAAGTAGAACATTACCGACGGATGCTATTGCTTGGTACAGTTGCTGTTCATTTGGCTGGTCGCGGAATAGTGAGTACATCGTTTTCCACAACAAAATAAACTGATTCTGCAAAGTATACACAAACAAAAAAATTTTAAAACACTGATTTTCAAGTAAACTGCGGATCTCTTACTACTAAAAATCAATTACCATCGAGTTAAATAGATTGAGGAAATCCCTAAAATACTGAACAACTATTTCCTTAACACAAGTTATCACTAAGTCCAAAAATAGAAACCGTAGCCTGTAAGCAGTAAAACAAGGTCCCCCCTCAGTATTGGCATAAAAATTCCATGACTTTTTTGAAACATTTTCCAGGACTTTCACTGACCAAGATAAATAATTTTCAATGACTTTCAAGGTTTTGAAAATTAACTGACAAAATACTACACGGCACAAACTGTCTAAAACCAGCTTTATTTAGTAAACCCCTGACTTTTAATGACTTTTCGCAAAATTCACTGACATTCAATGACCCTGGAAAAAGTTTTCAAATTCCCAGACTTTCCAGGTTTTTCACGGACCGCGGGGACCATGTAAAACATGATCTCATAAGCTTTATTTGATTCCGAGAAGAAAATTTCTCCTTTAAATAAGGACCTGGGCCGACGCGAAATTTAAAACGTCATACAAACACAGCTTTCATTAGCAATGGCATCACACGACGTAGCGAAGCAAAAACAATAACGTGAAAATAATTTAAACAAAGATACTAGTAAATGCTACTGACAACACTCAAAGTAAGTCATAAAACGGTAATTACTCAGAGAATCTTTTGAATAAAAACAACACGTTAACAGAATAATACGACTCTGTCTTTATTCACAAAACTGACGCTGAACCCTTAAAAAGCATACTTGAGGCATACACACCGGGTACACACTGGACTTAAGACCGAAACAGAACTATAAAAAGGATCCAGAGAACTTCCAATGGATTCAAAAAGAAAACTATCTCGATATTCCTAGTGGGAAAAAGCATAACATGGGAATTCATCGCACAGAGAGACTCTTGTTGAGGAGAAATCTACGAAAGTTCTCCGAGGTAAACACCACAGTAATAGAAGCAGAGGCGACATCAAACAGTTGACAAAAAATGAAGCACCTTTACTTAACACGTCAGACGTCTTGTGTGGTCAAAGACGGTTGACGCTACCAGACGCACCCATGGAAGGCTACGATGATGGCCCTAAAGAGCACACCGAAGCAACATCGGGAACCAAACTCTACCAAAGTCTAAAGCAAAACTTCTGGAATCCATGTAGGGATATCTAGTCAGCCTACACGAACACTACTCACGAGGAAAACAGTTAAAAAGAGAAATTGAAATGGGAGGGATAATTCTAATACAAAACGATACGCCTTGAAACAATGAAGGCTTGGGTTGGTAAAACTTCATGAGGGCAGAAGTGGGTTAATCAGAATGTTACCATTCCGTGTTAGACCAATGGAGGAACTCTATTCCTTTGAAGTCTCATACAAGAAGACCAGAGAAATGAGACTGAAGAAGATGATACCTTTTTAGAGAACATCGCTCACAGACAGATGCAGCCAAGGCAGCAACTCAAAGGATCAAAGAAATACTTCAAAACAACTATATATTCATGAGCAGTTCAAAAAATCGCTTTGTAACATACCAGGAAATGAACAGTTTGAGAAACCTGTTTCCATTCTTGTTGCACAAGATGACGTATATGTAATCATTAACAATGTCGGCCGGGGGATATCAGAAAATACATGCAACTGAGAAAACTCACTTTTGCTATTTAACGTACGTCACAAAAACTATAATTTGAATGAAAATACGGGAACAAAACAACACAGTTCCAAATAGAGAAACTCTATACGAAACAGTAGCAATATAACACAAACGGTGCTCACCTGTTTCATTTTCTGGAGTTCTTCTGGCTTTTTCCCTTCTTTCGGTATCATGAATTTACGATTGTCACCTGGTCTTCTGTCGCTGTCAGTAGACGGCTTTTGAACTTCGATTGGTTTGCTTGCAGCTGCTCCGAGAAGGGAATCCGCCCTGTACGCGTAGAAGCTTAAGTTAGAGGTCTCGAAGTTTTCGTATTCGTTTTCACAAACACTTTTACGACTCTGATCTTGGAAAATACAATGAAATCCTCATAAAACCAACGAATTCTTAACACAAAGAAGCAAATATCGCAAATACATATGACCCTGAAATTTTATACCCAAAATAAACCAGGTGTTAACAGGAACAGCTTGACTATAAATGTACATTGTATTTTTGTCTTCTGGTAATATTAGCAGTTCTGGAAATTGCACATTGCTGAAAATTAGTTCGAATGAGTATTATTCGCATCTACTGATCGCTGCAAAAAGACATTTACAGTACCCCCCCAAAAATACGTGTATTTTTCAAGACTTTAAGATCTATGTCTTGACCGAAGTGTGTAAATTTTCAGCGAAAAAAATACGGCGGACCTTCCCCCGTCACTTTGAGGATCCCCCTTGGAATTACAATACCTATTATCACTTGCATCCACTGCAATTTGTTCCACTTGCTGCATAGCATCAGGGGTTTTCCCCTGATCATCCTCAGCACTGTCGCCTTCAGTCACCTCTGTACAACTGTCGATTGAGCTGCTATCACTCTCGTCACCAGTCTCTTCACTGATAGCAGGTTCGGTGTGCATGCAGTAAACAAACTGCATGACGTCCTGGAACTCCCCACGGCAGATTAGTCCAATACCTCGAGCAAATTGCTTGAATGTTATAAGCTCGTCCCTGTCCTCGTCTATTACCTGTTAAGAAAAAGTACATAAACCGTAAAGGAAACTTAAGTTGCGTTGTAGCGGAACCCAGCACTCTCGGCCGACTGGCTGTGGTTCCTTCATGTTTGTCAAAAAAAATCCATTTTTGTTCATTTCATTCAACAAAAACGGTGACGAATAAAGAGATAAAAATAAAGCTGTTTATGATAGAAACGAAAAAGGGGAGCCAAGTGGTCCTTCAATGGGTACCAATTTGTGTTTAAGAAGTCATTATTCCGGACAGAGATGAAGCACAATGTTCTATTTGAAATTGCTGCTTTTAATATTGCCGAAAAACAGGGGGGGGGGGACGGCTTGGCTAAAATCCGTTTATATAAACATACACGTCAAGCAACTCTTTCAATAGTTAAATGTCTATAGCTGAATGGTCATAAATCGTTCTACTGAAAACTTTAAGAGGATCAACCTCAGTCCAATTAGATCAAAATGCTTGGTGCGCCAGTAATAGTAAAACCCTACTTTTTCCGTTACGTAAGTTGAACAACATGTTATAAATATACTCAAGAAAGTTTTGAACTGTACATTAGCCCTGCAGCATTGTGACGATTGAGTAAAAATTTTCCTTTAAAAACTCTTTTGGCATTTCACTCCTCAAAGTGCTTAATGAAGAGTTCTTCTAACAAAACTAATGTATTCTCCACAAAAACGTGGGGGAACTTCACATTTGCAAAATTTAGTAATGAATGAACAGATTTCAAATTTTTAAAACCTAAAAAGTTAAAAGGATGAGAAAGATTATGTGGAAAAATTTTTTGTTGCCACAAGATTCTTTTTCTAAAAGGAAAAACCTCGTCAGTCCCTCCTGAGTCCCTAACGGGAATCCAGCCCCTGACCTTCTGATTACTGGTCAGCCGCTCTACCCAATGAACTAAAGGAACTCACATGGGGAACAGGTTACTTAACTTGGTTCTGGAGATGGAACATCGGGTGTATGTCCTGCTAACTGCTAGGCTCAATACATTCATATTGTGAATTAAGAAAAAAGGTATGAAAAACTGTAGCAGCTTACCCTGAAAGCCCTCCGAGCAAGAGTTTCACCGTCCTCACAAGAACCCCAGTTGGTGAGGCAGCGGAAAAGAGGAATGAACCTTTCCATATCGATACACTGTTGTTGTACAGATTCCTTAGTGTCAGGAGTGCCCCAGTAACGGCTCTTTAGGTGACCGTCCTAAAAAACGGCAACGTTAGATCTGATTTCAAGATACACTAATTATGGGTGTGTGAGATGCAATAGGAAAGACGGGCGAAAACTTGACATGTTAAATAACACACCCAAACAATCAAACATTGCTCTCTGTTCAGTCAACGTGCGATTCTACGATCTAAAACTACTATTTTAGCAAATTACAACAAAAGAGATAGCAAAAAAAGAATGAACGACACATCTTAAAAGACCTGCTGCCTAAAAATGAACGTACTACTTAGTGTCAAGACGGTGCGTGTTTTATAAACAGATGCCTGTTTAAGTAATTCTTAACGATTTATGTTCCTCTTATATTTGTAAACACACAATTAGTAATTTTAAGCTATGTTACTCTTTTAACTTATTTATAGTTGTATTTACATTGCACTAACACTGTAAATTATATATAACAACTCTTAAAACTTAATATGTAAAAATCAAGTTTGATGGAAATTTATCAACAAAGATGATTATTGTTTATCACAAAGATGACTACAAGTGCAAATCAGGCAATTTGGTGGTACCTCTACCAAAAACCAAGTAATCATCTTGAGGATTTTGCTGCTTTACGTGCCGTTTTCGACTCAACTGTGACTGCTAATTTATTTGTTTATTATAAGAATTGATTAGGTAAATAGGATGTTAGTTATTTAAACAGTAATGACTTTTGTAACTGAATTGAATGCACGTGCACTTGACTAGGTATATAGGTTGTAAGTAATTTAGATTGTGACTAATACTTTTTGTAAATTTTTATTAATTTGTATTGCGTAAATTTTAGTGTTAGAGGGCCATGTGCTGGAAACTCCCTGAGGGTTAACACGTTTTAGAACGTCTCAAAATAAACGATATTGTATTGTTATGAATTTATTCAAAACTCGTGCAAGATCCGCGTTGGGAGAGAGTATGGAGGTAACAAAACAAAAAAGACCAATGGAGCGTTTATTTTGGCTAACCACTTAGGTAATTTTTAGGTACAAAACGTACCGTAAAAAAATCAAATCCTATTTGATTTTTGTTAAAAGCATTTTGTTATAAGACTGTTGGTATTTTTATCACTGATTTCAATGGCATTCATAACCTGAATTTTATTGAAATGCCTTTTTGGGGGATTT
>JAOBRD020372802.1:0-20076 GCA_027575215.2 Hydrozoanthus sils
GAAGAAATACGCTTAATACACGATTGTTCTCGGCCGTGCGGTCAAGCAGTCAACGATTATATTGAAATAGAATCCTTTCGTTTTCAGAGTTTAGATGATGCAACTCGTTTATTGCGCCCTCGGTCGTACATGGCAAAAATAGACCTCAAGCATGCGTATCGATCAGTCCCGATTCATCCCGATAATTACCGCGCAACTGGCTGTAAATGGCGTTTTACAGGCCATACGGGTTTTACATATTTTTATGACACTCGGCTCCCTTTTGGAGCAAAAAGCAGTCCAGGTATTTTTCACCGCCTTACACAGTCCGTTCGCCGTATGATGCAAAGGCGCGGTTTTGATAAAGTTGTTTATCTTAATGACTTCCTTGTCATCGGAGATAACTATGTATTCGTAAGGTAAAATCGATTTCAATTCTGACATTTAAACTGCATGTTTTTATGTATTGTTACTTACTCGTTAAACTGTTTTTGAAATAGTCTCCCCTTTTGCTATCCGCGTACTTGAGGTCGATTATTTCGCGCAAACGTGTTGTATAATTTGTTATTGTCATCATTTCTGTGGTTGGTTTTAGAGGTCATCTCTACTTTCGTTTGCACTTTACCGAATTTAGCAACTTGTTAGTCATGTAAGACAATAAGCTTGTAACATTACTTGAGCCAATGATCAGCATTATTTGTGTTACAAAATAAACAACCACGGATACGATTCCTGGAAGATGACGTTTTATAAATTTTAAACGCTATTGATCATTTCCTTGATCCAATTAAGCAACCTGGTTTGCTAATAATTAGCAACAGTTTTAACGGGAAACGTTATTCTTCAGTTAAAGGTAGTGGAGGTTCGCAACTCGCTCGACGCAATACAGGCCAGGTAAGGCATACGCATGCATAAGTCGGGATTGCTTCAAGCTCTAAATGGTAAACTTTGCGGGCAATCAGCACTTTAACAGTACTGAAAACATTGTTTAAGGAAGTTTTAGTTTTTGAACAAGTGATCATAATTCATTATCGGGGAACGCAGCGTGTTTTGCAACATAGATAATACACCCGTTCTATACCCATAGCTAATCATGTGTGGTTTGAGCCCCATGCAAATTTCCCCTTCCCTGCGTAAGATTTGTGCAGCAAGAACTCCTACGTTACCAATTGTAACACACTTTTTCTTTCACTTTGTAAAAAATAACTTTTCACTGTTGTAGGCTAACGCTACAGGTTATTTTGCATGCAACTGTTCTTAGAATTCCGCCTTTTTTCGTTTTGATTTTTTTCTTCTTTCCGTCAGGATTCTCAGAAAGTGTTAGTTTGAATATTGATTCTAAGAAGATACAGCTAATTCTTTAAAATAATCGTTGGGCAAGTTAAAAAATTTGTGGTTTTATTGCACCTCGACAGATCTGTAACTTCAGTATACGATTCAATGAAAACTACCCACGCAACTTGCATTGATCGAACAGTA
The DNA here is from genome assembly GCA_027575215.2 of Hydrozoanthus sils. Lineage (NCBI taxonomy): Eukaryota > Metazoa > Cnidaria > Anthozoa > Zoantharia > Hydrozoanthidae > Hydrozoanthus > Hydrozoanthus sils. The sequence goes on from JAOBRD020372802.1 coordinate 1,459, forward strand.
GTAAAGTAACCATAATTGCCGAGTAAAGTATTGCTAGACCTACAATGGGTAAAAGATAATATCTCTAAATTTATTGGGTGCATGTTTGGTAATAATATAATTGATGTCTACATTGAATGTGATGCAAGTCTGGCCGGCTGGGGTGCAGTGTGTAATCAGCAGTCAGCAAATGGAAGATGGTCGTTATCAGAATCCAATAAACATACCAATAATTTAGAATTACTCGCTGCCTTCAATGCTTTACAAGCCTTTGTTGAAGAGTAGAGAAACATTCATGTTAGACTCAAATTAGATAACTCAACAGCAGTGGCTTATATCAATAACATGGGTGGGATATTGGTGTATTTCAAGGAATATATTTATTTCATCACAACATATTTCAGGCAAATTAAATCTTGAGGCAGATCTCTTATCTAAGAAATTTATTTCCAATTTGGAATGGTCACTGGATGCTAAAGTGTTCAATAACTTGGTTACTATGACCTTTGATCCTGCAATTCACTTATTTGCCTCAAGACTGAATGCTAAATTAAAGCATTTTGTAGCTTCGCACCAAGAGTCTTTACATAGTGCTTTTGCTGTTGATGCTTTTAGTATAAACTGGTCTAAATACCAAAAGTTATGCTTTTCCTCCTTTCAGTCTCTTGAATTGAGTTCTTGCAAAGATACGGAACGACAATGCATTGACACTTCTTGTCGCTTCATCATGGACAACACAACCTTGGTACCCTTTGCTGCTACAACTTTCCATAGCACAGCCAATACTATTACCACAAACAGATCTCCTGCTAACCTTACCACACAGTAAGAGATGCACTCTCTGAGGGACAACCTACACCTGACAGGGTGGACATTGTCTTAGGATCTCTGTCGGCAAAGGGCTTTTCTGATAAAGCAACCAAAGTCATCAGTGCATCATGGTCCACTGGAACTGACAAACAGTATGATGCAGTTTGGAAAAAATGGCATTGCTGGTTTCATTATTTTATGGAAGCATTCTGTTTTTACTGATCATCTCCAATAATCTTTACTCATCAAAAGTAAATGACTTTAAAATGAAGCGAACATCTTAAAATGACATATAGACGCCATTACAGCTGCGAGACTTCGCTTATTAGGCGAACGGAAGACTACAGAAGTTGCGTTGACAAAAAGTAGATTGTGGCCGTAATATCAATGGACTTGTCAAAAGCTTTCGACACCATCCCTCACACACTTTTGGTTGCCAAATTAAGAGCATATGGTATGGATGAAAACAGCTGCGCACTTATCAGCAACTATCTAACAAACAGAATGTAGCGAGCGAAGATAGGTGACACATTCTCAGAATGAATGCAAGTAAAACGTGGTGTACCTCAAGGTAGTGTACTGGGACCGATGTTCTTCAATCTGTTTATCAATGATTTATTTTACCATGTGAAGACCGTGAAACTTAATACGTATGCACATGGTGGTCAACTATATTCCTCGGATTCAAACCCAGCAGCGCTGGATGAACGTATCGTACGTGAAGTTAAGATCGCTAACAACTGGTACATAAACAATGGAATGATCGTAAACCCTGGTAAACATCAAAGAATGGTTCTGGGTAAAACAAACTATCAGTTTTCGTTTAAAACTACTAATTCCACTGAACTTTTTGGGATCACTATAGACAATGAACTTAACTTCGGGCAGCACATTTCCACGCTCTGCAAAAGGATAAATAATCAAGTCGGCGTTATTACTAGGTTTAGCAATCTTATTGCAACTAATTCCCTGCTAAGTACATATAAGGCGTTTATTCTTCCTCATTTTAACTATTGTAGCTTAATATGGCACTTCTGCCACACTCGTGAAACTGAAAAGCTTGAAAAATTGAACAAACGTATTTTAAGGCTTATTTTCAAAGACTGGAGTTCGGACTATGAAACTTTATTGGATCGCTGTAAAACAACTAGTTTAGCAAATAGGAGAATTCAAAATATGGTTTATCCAAGTTATTAACAGAACTTCTTCCAGCCTAGAATATCTACCTACTCATTGAGGGGAACACGACCGTTAACAACAACATACGGCATTCATTCTTTTTCATATTCTGCAGCAAAATTTTGGAACTCCCTCCCAGATAGTTTAAAAAAGTGTCGGATTTTATGGAATTTAGACAGAAATTATTATCTTATAAATTTATATCATATTTTTTTCTTTTTTTCTCGAAGATACTAGCTACATGTAAAGCTACCCTAAAATTCAAGGTGAAATAAAGTTTGTATGTATTTATGTATGTGTATATGTATGTATGTCAACAAAGGAAGGTTAATTTACTTCAAGCACCTGTAAGTGAGGTTGTGAATTTTCTAGCAGGATGTTTTACAGATGGCAAGAGTTGTAGTACCATTACGAGTTACCGCTCCGCACTGTCTACCACCTTATACTATGTGACCCATGTTGCAGTTGGTTCAAGGGAGTTTATAATCTTAGACCTCCAAGCCCACGTTACTCATCTACTTGGGATTTTAGTAAAGTAACCACATAAAGCGGTTGCTACCAGTACTGTAGCTAGATGGCTTAAGTCTGTGTTGTCTGCAGCAGGAATAGATACAGGAATATTTAAGGCACATAGTGTTCAAGGTGCCTCTGTAACAGATAAATTTGTTAAGAGAGTTTCAGTAGAGGAAATCCTGCATGTTGCTGATTGGTCAAATGAGACTACTTTCAGAAAATTTACCTTAGGGACAAGAACATTGTAAATTAATGCTTCAATGTTATTTATTTAAGTTGTTATGCAAATGAATTGATTATTGGATAATAAATATTATTGGACAATATCTTGGCTTAAGTTCTTTGAAATCGCATAATTATCCCATAATGCGGAGCATATCGAAAGGGAATTTTAAAATTAGGCAAGAGGTATACTTACCTTGAAGTGTAATTGTATTTCTCTGAAGATACGTGGAGCATTATTGGATAATGCTTCCCTCCCATTGTATTTAAACAAATATCTTTACCCCTCCCATGGCAAATCGGACCTGCGCCAACATATCACTCCAGGAAGAACTGCTTCGCTCCTGGGGTTATGTACCTTCCACTCATTTTCATTTGAATGGCTTTGAAGTGTGACCGCTGACCTATTAGTTACTTAGGAAGTATGCATAATTATTCCATAATGCTCCGATAATTACAATTACACTTCAAGGTAAGTATACTCTTGTCTAAATTTTAAGTTTTGGCACAGACTCGGAAACAACGATAACCATGCATGGACAAACGGAATATAGAGCTATGAATGAAAATAATGCAACCTGCCCAAAGGATAGAAGAAAAATACAGTTTATTTAAAGATTTGGTTCCTTTGCTATGTGTTTGGTATGTAATCCGCTAAAACTAGCTGCAGCAAGTAATGCATAAAGCACGTAGAAGTCCCTTGACCCGAACTGACTTAGACGGAAGTTAAATTCGCTTTTAATTTCTCATGATTATATTACTAATAACTATGTTTTTACCTTTCTTCATACTCCATATGTAACTTGTGTTTTTAAACCAAAAATTGATTCTAGCGCTGCAAATCAGGGCCTCAGTATACCCTTTCAAATTAAACCTCCATAGCAATCTACTGCCAAGTTCTGTCCCAGTCAATACCTTCCTTTTCTATCACATACTGCCCATGCATTCTCTTCTGCTCCAATTTATGCTGTCTCATTTACTTCATTCACTTTGTACTTCTTTAGGTCTACAGCTTCTGAGATGTTGACTACACTGTTATCTCAAACTTTCTTGAGTAGTATAGTATCTGTGTTATTTCTCACATACCAACTCAAGTTATTCTTTTCTCTCCTTACGTAGCTTCCACAACTGATTGATCAGGCCTCTTTTTTCCTAGGTACATATATTCTGGCAACATCATTTTTAAGGTGTAACTCCTTATTTATTGTCATGATATTTCTCTAGACTTCCTATCTATTTCCTGAAGTTCCTCCTTATGTGTTATTATTATCATCTTTATTATTATTGTCTTTATTTTGTAATATTATTGTTATTATTATTGTTATCTTAGTCTAGATAAGTTCTCTCTTTATTCTTTTATGCTTGGCGCCGAAAGCAGAAAAAGAAAAAGTCTGTAAACTTACAAAACAAAAGCTTGGCTTGAGCTTTTATTCGCTCTTTTTTATAAAAACAAATTTTTAAGATTATAAGAACAATCCCCTGCCGAGATTGCCCACAAATTTTAAGAACAAGTGGTTAAGAACAATCACAAGGCTGAAGTTTTGATCATTATTTGTTATTCAATCCTTGTGTTCAGATTGAGATGTACATGTAAGTTCATAAAATTAGGAAATAAGAATCAGTAACAATTTTGAAGTAGAAATCGCCAAAATGTTAATCACAGTCCAACTAGCCTCCAGCCTGGTTCTTGTAAGAAAAAGCGTGTACAAAATCTGTTGTTACTAAAACAAAAGTATCAGCACTTTTAACTACTAATTTGGAAAAGATATCTAGAGACAAGTGATTTTCGTTGGAACTTGCCTTGCCGTTTCTGCCTCCGTATCTTCTGGTTCTCGTGAAAACAAAACACTTCATAGACCTAAGGCAAGTTTTGAAAGCTTTTTATGCAATTATTATGCAGCAAGGCGTAGCGATTGCTTTGATTGGATTGGTACAAGAAACTTTCAATACATTCCTTGCATCTATGTTTTTTGTAGAAGAAGAATTTTTCGGCCCCTTCGTTTGTTAATCAGTCGCTCTTATGTTTGCGCCAATCCCGTTTTCATGCAGAGGAAATCGGCTTTAGAGTTGTTACGCCTGCGATTCCGTCGTTTATTTCTCATGAAGGATGAAAACAAACTTTTAGCTTGGTTGTGTTGCAACGCGCGACTTCTTAGAACCGATAAACTTAAATAGCATGGGTTTAAGTTTTGTTACTTACTCGTTAAACTATTTTGAAACAGCCCTCCCCTCCCCCATCCTCCCAACTTTGCAGTCCACTTGACTTGAGGTCTATTTTGCCTTCGCAAATGTGTAGCAAATATGTTACAGTAAAGCGCGAGTTATGTGTTTTAATGTGTCATCATTTTTTTGGTTCGGCTTCGGAGGTTACCTCTACTTTTGTTAGCATTTTACCCTATCATTTTCCATCAACTTGGTAGCCTAGCAACATAATAAGTTTGTAGCCCTTGAGCCAATCAGTGATCGGCATGGTTTTGTTGTAACATAAAAAAAAGACAATTCCCGGAAGATGACGTGTTATAAATTTTGAACGCTATTGGTCTTTTCCTTGATCCAAGCGACCTGAATTGCTAATAACTAGCAACAGTTTTATTCGGAGACGCTATTCTTCGAAGGAGTGGAGGTTCGAAAGTCGCTCGAATCCACAGGAATAAATTTTCTTCCTTTTGTACATTTCAGTTAAATCGCTGAAGAACTATTTCTTGAATTTAACAGACAGTTTTTCAAGGCTCGGGCTCAAAGTGACGCAATATAGGCCAGGTAAGGTATGCACAGCTCGGGATTGCTTCAATCTCGACACGAAATTGCGGGAAAGCAACACTTAACAAAACTAAAAACATTTTTAACACAAGTTTTAGTTTTTTAAACAACTGATTCATTATTGGGGAACGTAGCTTGTTTTGCAACATTGATAATAGCTAATCAGGGGTGGTTTGTGCCCTATGCAAGTCCTCTTTCCCTTGTTAAGATTTGTGCAGCAAGCATTCCTACGTTACCAATTGTGCAGCAAGCATTCCTACGTTAACACTTTTGCTTTCTCATTATCAATTTAACTTTTCTAGTTGATTTTTGGCAATAAAAGAATTGAAATCTTGCATGATAAAGTAGTTACCGATTTGTTACTGTTCCTAGAATTGCGCCTTTTATCTGACTCCTATTTTCGGGTTTTTTTCTGAAATCTTCGGGATTCTTTGAAAGTTCTAGTTTAAATATTGATTCTAAGAAGCTACAGCTAATTCTTTAAATTCATCGTAGCGTAAACTAAAAATTAGTTGTTTCATTGCTCCTCGACAAATTTTTAATTTCAGTACGATTCAACCAAAACTACCAAAGCAACCTGCATCGATCATACAGAAGCAAAGTATCCACAATTACCGAGTAAAGGGAATTGAATAACATTACTCGCTGGTAAGTTTATAACTTGTGCAAATGAGTAGGTTTGTTTCGTGTGTGCGGCGACTCTTGCGCTCGGCGACTGAGATTTGCATTAGAGTATCCTGGTTCTGGTTAGCATCTTGTTGTGGTATACACGCTTTTTATATAATAACGAGGCTCCAAGTCCTTTCTCGAGCCTAAGTGACTCATTAGGCTGGCATTTATGTCCGGTTTCCGTAGATGAAACCATTAAAAGTCTTTGACTAATCCAGCGCAGGTTAGCCCCCAGTAGAACTGGTACTCATTTATACAGCTGAGTCGACTGGAACAAGTCGGCACAGTGATCTGACCCGGGCTCGAATTACGTGTCGAACGCGCTAACCGCCCGGCCATTGCGCCGCCGACAGAACCAGGCTCAGATTGGCCAAAATTTAAGAACAAGCTGAGACATGGGCTCGGTAGCTAATTTTATTCAGACTTTATTGAGCTTCGATCTGTACTGACTTTCAATACAGAAGAATAATAAATGATTTGCAGTTTACAATCACTGGAAATCGTCTCGGGAAAATTATTCGGCGAATCCAGGATATATCCGCGGGGATGAATTTATCAAATTCGTTTTCTAATGCATGCATGTATTGCAATACCTTAAGTTTAGTTTTTCTTCGATTTAAACCAAACGTAGAAACAAGAACAATTTAGAACAATTTGAGGCGCAAATCGCCAAAAATTTAAGAACAATGAGCCTCGCCAAAATTTATATTGGTTCTTACAAGAAAAAGCGTTTACACGGATTGTCAAGATCCAATTTGTTTTTATTTGACCCGATGAAACAAGTCGTGTTAGACTGCTAATCGTAAACGTGTCTTCAAATATTGCTCAGAACGAACTGAAGTCAATTAAGTCTCAAGGCGTAACTAAGTAACTCTTTAAAAACAAAAGCAAATAATAAATCGAACAATTTGACAAGAAAAAAGCGCGTTATCATCGGAAAGGCATAACGATAACGTATGCTCATGACTGGTAGACTGACTTTCAATTAATAAGAAGAGACGACTGGTTGCTGAAAGATCCTTAAATTTGAGAAGGTTGTACTGGGAACTAAGATTCATTTTTTTTATGGAAACCAGAGAGATAAGTAAATGTTTTTACTCAAGTACTACGTCTTACTGCACTCATAACTTTTGATCACTTTGCTTTTTAATTAGAGAGAAAGCTGATTGCGCGACATCTGAATTAAGACGGCGCATGCATATGTTCGCCAATAAGCCAAGCGACCAGTTTATTTTTGCGTCAACAATAGTTTCTTTTATTGTTTGCTGGTAAATTAGATTTATGGGTCATCGCTAAAACCAACTTCTTTTCGTTCAAGACTCTACTACGAAAAAAATACACAGTCAAAACTAATGACCTGGAAAACGGTGAAGTGACCTTTTTTATAACCAAATTTTGGCACGGATTCAGAAACACCGATAACAATCGACAAACAGAGAAAAATACGGAATTTAAAGCTATGAGTGAAAGTAATGCAGCCTGTGCAAAAGAAAGAAGAAAAATACTGTTTTTCCAAAGACTTGATTCGTTTACTTTATGCTGGTAATTCGCTAAATCAAGCTGCAGCAGTCGCTTAACCGGAGCTAATAATTATAACTTAGACGCAAGTTAGATTCGTTTTTAATTTCTTATGATTATGTTACTATATATTTATCTTTCTTCATACTTCCTATGTAACTTGTGTCCTTAAATTATAAATTGATGGAAGCAGTGCAGGGAAAAAGCAAGAAGAAAGCCGTGAAAGCTCCCTAAGGATGAATTTTGTTTGAATCCTTATTACACTTGCTGATGTATGAGCAAAAGACTTTAAAGTGAACCTAACCTATCCTTGGAAAAGTCATAGTCAAGATCTTGTTACCTTTGTTGCCTACTTTAATTTTGTCACCTTTAAGTTTTTTGAAGGTATCAGTGCCATGTCAGCCCCAAAAAGAGCAATACCTTTGTGCATCCCCGATAATTGCCAGTGGAATCCGCATACGGCGGAAATGTCCGTGAACAAGAATGTCAAAAGGAATAAGATCGAACCCTACGAAGAAGCATTAGAAAAGCTTCGTCAAATAAAAGGCCCCGTATGTGTTATTGGAGTCGCAGGACCACTCCGTGCCGGCAAAAGTTACATACTCAGCAAAGTGTTTGAACAAGGCGAGATATTTCCTTTGGGCCATACACTTGATTCCCAAACCAAGGGTGTCTGGATGTGGGTGATACCAGAAAAGTTCAAGGATGAAAACGGCCAGGAGTTCACAGTGGTGCTACTGGATTCCGAGGGAACTGATGATCCAAAGATAAAAGAGCCAAACGATCATCGCGTCTTCACCCTCGTTGTACTGTTGACTTCTGTCTTGATCTACAATTCCCCTAATTTGGCAAAGAGAAACGACTTGAATTCATTAGAGTATCCTTTATTCCCCTCTGTTACGCTCTCTACTAACCTGCCTAGCTATCTATACCTTCTACGTGCCTGCGTACTTATACCTAACTACCTCCAAACTTACCTAAAAGCATACCTATCTACCTACCTACATGCCTACCTATATAGCTACCAACCAACCTACAAACCTGGCTACCTACATATCTATATACTTACCTACTTAGTAAATAAACCCCTTCCGGCGGCTGGTATATATCGGAGGATAATGTCCGCGGCTCATAGATTGTCCGAAAAAAAACAGTTGAAGCGAAGCGAAGGTCATTTTCTTCCGTGATGCCAGTGAGCCAAAAAGGGGTTTATTTATTTTATAACCCTCCCAATAATTTTTTCTTCAAAAAAAAACTTTGACTACAGTTGCGGTGAAGATAGTTTCTCCCTTCTCCACTCTACAGTAATCTAAGTTGGATAGAATGGAGGAACAAATATTCTTAAACTAACAACTCCGAAGACTACTACATATGGACTTAACTCTTTTAAGTATTTTGCAGCTAAGAACTGGAACTCCCTCCCTGAAAGTGTAAGAACAGAACCTACTATCCTGTCCTTCAAACAAAAAATCAGAAATCTTAGGTTTGAATTATGGATATAATTAGTGTGTTATCTTTTATTTGTTTTTATTGTTCCACTCGGAAATCTTAGCCTAATAGGCTATAACAAATTCGAGTCAAAATAAAGATTATGTATGTATGTATGTATGTATGTAAACTCTCAGTTTAAAGCTTAAGATATTTTACAGAACTTTAGAGACTTGATAGGTTTAGTTAAGCTTGTTATTGAAACTGTTGTTTAGAGAAAGCGGACTCGTAGCATTTTTTATCTTCAAATACGTTTACGGCGTACTTTGTCGACTTTTTTGCGCTGTTGGCACCGCCTTTGAAAACAGGCATTTTAAAAAATGTTCGTTTTTCGGCGAAACGAATGATTTTCTTGTCTATCAATTTAAACTTGTCCAAAATTTGAAAAATAACGTTTGTTGTTTTAATTAAAAATGGCTGAAAAATCGCAGGACAGTTATCAAATTGGAAGGGGTATAATTGCTGATAACCTACTTCCGATTTTGTACCACGTGATTGCAGAGATAAAAATTTCTTTCTTCACACTAATTGAAGTTGGGTGGAATGTTTTAAGTTTAAGATATTTTACAGAACTTTAGAGACTTGATAGGTTATATAACGTTTAGCTAAGTTTATTATTGAAACTGTTGTTTAGTGAAAACGGACTTTTTTTTACCTTCAAACACGTTTACGTCGTACTTTGTCAACTTTTTGCGTTGTCTCGCACTGCCTTTAAAGTCAGGCATTTTTAAAAAAATTTCGTTGTTAATTTTCTTGTCTATCAATTCAAACTTGTTCAAAATTTGAAAACTAATATTTGTTATCTTGATTAAAAATGGCCGACAAAATCGAAGGGCAGTTATCAAATTGGAAGGGGTATATTCGATGATAGCCTACTTCAGATTTTGTACCACGTGACGCGTTTTATCCAATGAGATTTCACGAAAATTATTGGGTGGTTATAATCGCTGATAACCTACTTCCGATTTTGTACCACGTGATGCGTTTTATCCAATGAGATTGCACGAAAATTATTGGGTGGGTTATAACTATCTATATACCTACCTACATATGTATACCTACCCTATCTACAAACCTGTTTACCTATCTGTACGTATACCACCTACCTACATATCTACACCTACATACTAAATACCTACCTACAAACCTGACTGCCAATCCGTATACCTACCAACATACCTACAGCAACTGTACGTGCCTACATCCTCACCTACCTGTCTACTTAACTACCGACCTACCGAGATACCTACCTTTTACTGCAGTTTCCATAATTAAATGCTTGTAATTATATATGTATTAAATGTGTCACAGATTTTAGTCCGAATCTTAATCTAAAGAAAAGCCTCATTTGAAGCCAAATAATCAAGTTGAGCCTTTACGCAATTTAGCTTTATTGCAAATTTATCCCAGAGTATACAATTTCAAGTAACAAAGACACGGGAAGACGAAGAACGCAAACGTTTCCAGAAGACTTTTCCTGCATTCATCTGGCTCATAAGAGACTTTGTTTTACAGTTACCCAGCGGATACTCGAACATAAAGAACTACATGTTGAATGAGGTATAAGTTAGTTTTTAATGGTTTGTTTTTTACTTCACTGATTGTTGTATTTTCATTTTGCCATCACCATTCTAAATTTTTTCGTAGTGTTTTTTTTCATACTTTTTCTTAAATTCACAAAACCAATATTAAAAGAAAATTATCGGGTCAGTATCCTAAGCCTTTTAAAACAGTCACGTTTATATCATTTCCGAGTAAGCACAACTCATCCAACGTTTAATTTATCTAAGTTCGTATATTTTAGTTGTTAATTAGCCTAGGAATGACCATAAACTGTGGGTGTTAAAAACTGTTGCAGAGTACATTTAACTCCGCGATATTTTTATAGCATTTTCCTCAAGATTGGCGTGTACACATTTTAGAGGTCGTTCTTTTATAAGACATAAAAAAACCTAGTATATACCGTGTCATGATACTCTGTAAACCCTACACTCCTAGGGAAAACATTGTTTTATGTGATTTGGTAATTGTCAAGATAATTTTGGATATATATGCGTGAAATGTGCTATTTCTTAATTAAACCAGGTTTTCCAAACCCCGGACAGCTCACAGACGTAGCTGACAGTATAATAACGCTGTTCCCAGAATTTGACGCTTTTTTGCTGCCTTCTCCTTCACTTGATCCAGAAGTTGTTCAAAACCTAAATGACGAGGATAAATATCCCATGATCAACGCGAGGTTTTTGAAGGGTATTGAGAATTTCAAACCTTTTATTTACGAGAAGCTGTGTCCTAAAAAAAGTTTTCATGATGGAGAGTTTGTCACTGGAGAGGGTAAGTAGTGGTACTTATAAACTAAGAAATATATGGCAACTGAGAAATATTAGCCCATATATGGGTGAAATGACACATTTTTCTCTGCATTTTACCGCTAATAAATTTCTTGTGTTACTTTTCTAACACACGACTTTGAAATTAGTCCGGCTTAAAGCCTTTGGTATAGAAAGCCAGAGTTTAGGAACCAAGCCAATTTGGTTCAAATGTAGTGAGTTCTGTAACTACCTGTTTCAAATTACATATTGACACTAAAACAATTTTAACAGTACTCAACGTTCAGTCCACAATCAAAGAAGACGAGATGAGCAGAAACACAAAACAGCGATCTTAGAAGAACATAATTACATTAAATTGGGAACACTACAAAAACCAGTTATTCAAAAAGACATTTAGCTCTGAACTGATTCAACGACCTTCTAAACTTTTTACCAGCTTTTATTGTTCTCATATGATTTTATACTATACCTCTGTATCGTTTAATAGAAAAAAATAAAATATTCTCTTTACACTCAAAGTCAAAACACCTTTATATCTTAAAGATTTCATTTCTTGAAATGTTTTAGAGAAATCTTTATTTTTCTGTACTTATCAGCTCTTGCCGACCTTGTTGAAATATACACGGACGCGTTGAACCAGCCCGGGGCCGTTCCAAACATTGAGAGTGCGTGGGACCGGTTTGTCTCGTCCAAGTGCTCACAGGCGACCACGTTGGCAATTTAGGTGTTCAATGGAAAAATGGAGTCAGAGCTTCAGGGAGTTCTACCTTGTACAAAAGAAAAGATACGAGAGGCTTATAACCAGGCTTTTACAATGTGTCTTGAGATCTTCCAAGAAGAGACAAACAGCATTTCGGTAAAAAGCCTCGACCAACATCTCAAAAAGCTTACGGTAAGTTTAAGTACATTTTTTCTCAACCAGCAAATCCTTCTATAGTTTAGGAGTATTTCTGCGAAAACATATTTATCTATCACTTAAGCAACTAGTGGACCAAAGTTCCTGTGTACAGTGTTTGTGCCTCTGTCTCTAATTACATCTAAAAAAAGCGCTTTTTTTTCTTTGTTGATGACAGACAGTTGCATGTTTGTTGAAAAGTTTCATTATTTTAGTGAAAAGAAAAAAAATCAAGAAAGATTGTACGGGGTTTTGTAAGGGTAGACGGCCCTTTTTATAAGCACAGTTGGATACAAACACAATGCATGACAAAGACAGCATGGTGAGAAATTATTGAGAAAATTGAGTTGTCTATGTAAGTGTATTTTAGAAGCACTTTTTACGATATGTGATAACCTTATAGCTTTTGTGGACACTAATTGTGGTTTATGTGTTGTATTGGACTTGTTCGCTGCAAACAGAGGAAGTTCTAGACTCCAAGCAAAAAGAGAATGAGCGTTTGACAGAAGTGTTTTGCTCAGACTTGTTCCACCGTCTGAAGCAAAGAGTTTTAGATCCATTTTTATGCCAGCTATCTAGTCCAGAAGGCGCTGGACTCTCCTTTCAAGAACTTATCGAGGCCTATGGTGAAGTGGAACAAGAATACAATAAACAATGTAGAGGAGCCAAAGATGTTTGCGCCAAGATCTTCTGCGACATTCATTCAGTAAGTTGGTTTTGTAATCGTCATTCATAACCTCAATCATCAATGTTCGTTTTGTTAGAACTTTGTTAATCTTGGGACAAAGAAGCATAAATTATTAGGCTGAAATTGCACAAACTGCAGATCAGCCGAGCAGCTAGCATTTGAGGGGTACCTTATACTCAGAGAGTACAGAACCCATAGAAGTAGAGTTCGCCTCCGGAGGACATAAGTGGGCAAACATGCAGAGCATTAGTGTTCCATCCAAATTTTTCCGTGTCCGCTTTACACTACAAGATGGAAAATATAAGTACAACAGGAAAAAATCTTTGAAAGTAGCTTAAAATTGAAGGGGGGACACACTGCCTTTCACTGCCTTGAAACAAATTGGTAACGCTAATAATGCTCGCACAGGAGCTAAAGACCGAAATGAAGAAACATGTGCAATGCCTAACGCAGCTGAAGGGTTATGATCATAACTTGGCCAAAGAAAAAGCAGCAAGGGCTAGAGATGAGAGGGAAAAGAGACGAATTCAGGTCAGTTTCACCTTGAGAAGTTGACTTTCTGTCTTACACTACATAATTTCAAGTCCTAAAAATTCGTGCAATTCAATGTGAATCAGGTTGATTCTTGTTTGATTTCCAGGAAGAGAATGCAAAACTGAGGGAAGAACAATTGAAAAGGGAAAAACAGGTATAACATACATTACTGAAATAAAATCTTTAGAAAAAGTTGACAAAACTAAAGTGTTATCGGAATTTTGATTGATTCGACGGGCCGAGTAGGTTGGGCACGAGTTTGATTGCCAGTTTTGAAGATTTGTGGACTTCCTGGATGGCTAGCTGGATTCAGCTGGCTATAGATGATACTGCAAGCGCGGTATATTAGTCAGCGGTAGCCGCATTTTTGAGGAGTGAGTTTCAGTGAGGAATATTTACGACGAAGTAGCAAGAAAGCGAGGTCGGTTCAAACAATGTCAATTGCTGATTTAATTGTTATTGCAAGTATTCATCAATCTGATTATGTAGAGATTTCATGTTTTGCTCTGATTGAGCCAACCAAACCAAATCACATTTGCCAATTGAAGTCAGCTCTGCCATATTCGTCGTGTCGTGTTTCGCTGTGTCTTGTATCAAAATCCTTGAAAACGTTTTCGCCGACTTCTTTTTACCTGATTTACTGTTTTTGGTTTTCGATAACAGCTTCTCATAAGTAGCCTAGCATAGGCTTCAGAACTGAAAGACTCGTAAAAGCATGTTGTCTCCGTGATGAATATTTCCACTAAGAATTAAATTAGCGTTTAACATTGAGTCTAACAGATAAAAGCAAATATTTTAAGCTCACTGCATTTCGTTTTCTATTATAAACGGCTAGCATTAGTTTTTTCTTACAGATTCTCTTTTTTACGAACAGTTAGAAGTGCTTCAAATCAAACAAAAGGAAGACGCGAGACGCATGCGTGAACAGTTTGAGCACGACCTCAAAACCCAGGGTAAAAAATTGCAAGACATGTTGGATGCCAAAGTAGGAGACATGGAAGCCCAAAAGAAAGAACACGACAAGCAAAACGCGGTAATGAAAGAGACCCTTCAAAATATGGAAAAAAAATAGAAACCCGCAATCAAGAGATCGAGAATCTTAGGCGAAACATCGATGATAAAAAGAAACAAGATGAAGTAAGTTTGTAAGTTGTTTATAAGTTAACTGTATCAAAAAATACAAAATAAATCATTCAATTTAGCAATATCTCAATAAAACAGGTCCCAAATTTATGTATTAAATTTTTTTCAAAGCGTTATCTGATTGCAATTGTGACATTTGTAGTCAAAAAATTACGCTAAAAATTCGGCGTCCAACTCTGCTGGCCCTGTCATATGAAACTACTATTTTGTTTTCTGCGAAGGGGCATTTAGTTTCTAATCTTACAAAGATTTTAATTGTGCTAGTAGTTGTTGATTGAGGATCGTATTGATTTTTGATTTTAAAATTCAACAGAAGGAAACTGAAATGCTCAAAGAAAAACTACGAGAGGTAAGAAGACCTACCGATTTAGATTACTATATTTATCTATGCAGTTACAATGTATAACGTTAGCCATTCTTCACAGCTATTTAATCTAGTTAGTTTCTAAATAGTGTCTTGGCGGAGTTAATTCCAACATTTTGCCATTGCAACATGGAGTGCTATACAAAGTTCTGCCCTTGGTCTTATTCTATTCATACCAACAACTCTCAATTTGCCAAAAGAACCATTTATCAGTTTAGTGTTATATGCAGATGACACGAATCATCTTGTTAGCGATAATTGTATAAGAAGTTTTAAAGTCTATAACAGTTTTAATAGAGGATTATCTTCTTTGCAAGAGTTGTTCCTTGCAACCCAACGTAACTATTTGATAAAAACTGATAACCAGTTTGCAACTGATAAAACTGATAACAGTTGATAGCACTTTACTAATTGCTTATCAATTATTATCGCCAGATGATAAAATTGATTCTCACTCAGATTTCTGTCATTATCAATTTTTATCAAGTGCTTACCAACAATTATCAGATATCAGCAATCACCATATTAGCTTATCTTATTAGAACACCACTGCCCATAACGCTATGCCGTGTTGCTGATTAAAAGTGTGTGGATTTTGCCGGGTTTCTTAGTATAAAAAAACACACAAGTAAAACAGTAATGTCTTGTTTAGAAAAGGAATCCAAACTCGAACCAAATCATAGTCATTTAAACCCTATTTAAATTAATCAAATTTAACGAATGGAGCAGTTAGTTGCTGCAGCTTACATTGTTATAACAGTTGATTATCGATTCCATACGGTTATATCAAATGTCCAAAACCAAGTTTGTTCGTTTCGGTCAAAACAAAGACTTATGAACACTACGAACAATGAGGTTGAGCAAGGTTTTTACTTTTGGATTCACCGTAATGGATCTTCCAAGTTGATTTGAGTTGTCGCAAAGTTGCATAATCAATGGCATTATTTAATAGAGCAATTTGGAGATCTCTATCATAGTTTTCTTTATTCAGACATATATCAGAGAAACGACAAGAACTACGTGCAAGCTTATTCTCAAATCGTGAGAACCCACATAGACCTCTAGATTATTTCCATGATTTAAGCTCGATACATAGTTACGCCACAAGTTCTCAAACAAAC
Organism: Hydrozoanthus sils; assembly: GCA_027575215.2. Taxonomy (NCBI): domain Eukaryota; kingdom Metazoa; phylum Cnidaria; class Anthozoa; order Zoantharia; family Hydrozoanthidae; genus Hydrozoanthus; species Hydrozoanthus sils. The sequence continues at coordinate 17,675 of JAOBRD020372802.1, forward strand.
TAAAACTCCGTTTTACCATGCGAAAACCTCAGTTATGACCAGTTTGGAGCAACATATGCTGCAGTTAAACGTTAGAACGAAACTTCCTTAGACGTAAGCTCTCGCACGTCTGTTTTAGGGACTTCATAGAGAAATAAACGCAAAGACTATGTTCTTAAACAATAATTTTCTAAGTGTTTTTCCCTGAACAATAACAAAGACTTTCTTATCTACAAATTTTTATTGAAATTAAACAATGTAAGCGGTAAAGTTAGATTCCAATGTTCATCTTACCAACTGGCTCGAAGGAACTGTAAGGATCAGTCTGTGCAGGCCAGAGAAGAAGTTACTCCATGGACTAGCAGTCCTAATCTTAAAGTTACTGTGATCAACCCTCTTCCTTTTATTAGTTGGACAATAAGACAAGCTGAAGCTAGAAATACTCCGTATATTTTTGTATACACACTGTAATTTGGGAATTTGTCTTTTTCTAAAGTACTGCGTTTCGTCAAGGCACTGAATGAACAGAAAGATTACTCTCAATGGTATAAAAACTTAAACCATAATTATGCGAAATTGAAAATAAAATAGCAAGCAGTGCTTAAGAGGAAGACAGTCTTACGGTGAGTTGTTTGAATTAAGAGTGCTGATGTTGTTTGGAAAGTATAAGCCACATTGCTTAATTCTGCAGTCAGGTTAAACAATTAACAACATACGCAAACAGCTTTCGCGTCTCGACGGTGTTTAGAGGAAATAAAGCCCTTTTAGGTTTACAATAGCTCCTCATCAAAGCAAATCATTGTCTAGTGGTCATCTTCTATAAGAAGCTGGAGAAACAGAAGGCACTTGAATGAAATTCTACAAATGCGGTTATGAAGCTAATAAACTATTTTTAGGAAAAACTAAGAAAAAAACGAAGAAGAGATTGCACGACTGACCGAGCAGATGGAATTAAAAGAGGTTAGTGGACTTCTTCGATTGTTTCTGCGCATTCAATTACGTCATTATAAGTAGCTTGCGCGAGTCGAAGTTAGTAGTATATTGCATAACTTTTGACACGTTTCAATGTCTTTTAAATCTTTTTTTTTTCCTTAAATGATTGGCAATCCTAGTTATTCTTTTGACCGATTCTTTACTACAGCAGTTGTTTAGGACTGATTTATGACAATTAGTAAGACAAAATCTGTTTCAAAGAAACTTGTTTCTCCTTCAGTTTTCTGCCTACGCACAACGGAAAACCAAAAATTGAAAAGCTTTTCAGATAAGCGGAACGTTTTTCAAATATCGTTTCTAAAATGGCAATCTAAAGGAAAGAAAAGTACAAAAAGCATTTCTAAAAATTGTTCGCATACTAGCCTGCGTGCAGACGCCAGTCTCCGCTCGGCCAGTTACTTTCTAAAACTAAGCGGCTATACGTAGACTATACGCATTTATGCAGACTTTCAGACTTCATTCAATATAATCAAGAAAGTACAGTTGGACCCCGATAATTCGAAGCCTCAAGGGAAATGCAAAATACTCCGAAATAACTTAAAGTGCTACTAAAGGAATCGGGCTGACTTTTTGGGAGGATTCTATGGAAAAAAAAATGATTTTCCCAAAAAACATTTTTCGAATCGGATAAAACGCGAATTTTTTACAAAACTTTGAATATCGCTAAATTGGCCACCCTCTTGATCCGCTCCTTCCGCTGGCCGAAACCTTTGACTGCAGGCGCATGGCGGGAAACGTAGCCATCATCACACCGGACGTTTGCCTAGCGAATTTATAAGCCGCCGACCAAAACATGGAAGCAGATTCTAGCGAAAGCTCAAAAGAGACATCGAGTAGCGATAAACAGTAATATCGATGATGAGGCAGAACATAGTGAGAGCGCGACGAACAAGGCTGGGAGGAGATACAGCCATTTTTTTGCGGTGTTCAGAGGAATGGCAGCCGCTTACAAGGAAAGACAAACGAAGAGAAATGCTGACTAGAAGGCTTTCAGGAGTTAAGAGAACCAAGGAGTGGTGAGTTTTGTAGGTTTCGAAGTGTTCAATGCGGTCAATCGAAATTTTGAAAGTCAGACACTCATAATATTTACCAGACTCGAATTGTCGAAAATCACTCTTTCTTGTTTATAATCGTATTCACATATTTGTCGCAAGAATTTTTACGAAAGGTCAAAGAACCGAGATCGATTTCGACTAGTGAAAAGTAGTTTAATAAATAGAAAATTTTAGCGAATGTTGGGTGGAAAAACTATTCACACATCATTGTTAGTAAGTTTAAAACCACGATAATTTGTAGGGAAAACCTTTCGTAATTGAGAACCAAGGAGTGGTGATTTTGTAGGTTTCGAAGTGTTCAATGACAAACAATCTAAGCTAGCAGACGTTCTGTTTGGAGTCCCACAGGGCTCAATACTTGGACCCGTTCTCTTC
>JAOBRD020372903.1:0-14243 GCA_027575215.2 Hydrozoanthus sils
GTAGCTGAGAGGGGAGTCCTTTGTACTGGTGTTCGCTTGCTGCTTCTGTTATCCCAAAGAACAATCTGCCCTGAGTATGTGCCTCCCACAATCAGGTTTGGATGAAACTGGGCAAACGTTGCAGACATTACAGAAGACTGAAAAATACAAGAAATTAATGAGTCGATACTTAAGGATTAATACTTACATGTAAAACTCCTTTTGATTAGAGCTTAAAACTGTTTGGTAAAGCCTGCAATGTACAAGAGGTTCAATGTAACATCTTTTGACATTTTAGAAATACTACAGAAGCAGATAAGTGAACAATTATGAAAAATCAACAAAGCCGAGCTGGCCCAACAAGTTCAGGTAGTGTCCTTCACTGCTCAATTCATTTTCACGAGTTTCATATCTCTAGATGCAAAACAAAAAGCAAAGTTTAAAGAGCCTACAACAATAATAATTTTCTTAATCAAATCATTTAATATAGGGTTTAAAAAACTTCTGAGAAAAATTTCTGGAATTTGATCAAATTGATTTTTTTGCTACAGTGGCTCAAACTAGCAAAATTTGTTAACATTGTAAGCTCACGGCAGCATTTTTGGGGGATTGGGTTGTGACACCATTTGGAACTTGTAGTATTAAGCAATGTGTTCTTTTGTAAACACATTGAGGTGAAAGAAATAAGAACTGTACAAAGAAATGGAATCTAACTTTGAATCAAAAATTTTTGACTCACTCATGTCCATCTTGCTGTGTTTTGATCCAAAGACTTATGTTCAGGAATGACATCCTAACCCAGTCCCCCTAAAACCCAGTTGTGAGTAAACAAAACACAAACTTCAAATGTGGACTTGAAACCGATTTCAAAATTCTTTTTGAAACTTCCTTTGTTTCCAAACACTTTTAGTGAATAAAGAAATTGTTAGTGTTGTAGAGCAACAACATTAATTAAATTTTTATAAAAGTCTCCTTTGGACCTGAGGGAAACCTGACTCATACTACAAGACCAGTTGTTGAATTTGCAAAGATCACTAACCTGGCAGTGAAAGACATACTCTGGAGTGGTTTTGTTGAACTTAAGATTCCAAACAAGAGCAACTCCGTCGGGTTCATGTGGGGCATCTTCATTATTATTGTACGAGGCCACAAGAAGCTCTGGGTACTGCAGTGAGAGAGCGAAAAAAGCAGTTCATCTAAGCTCATTTCAGAAAACAAAAGATAACAAGGCAGAAAAGGTTGTTTCAGCACTACTCTAAACTCCCTAATAATAGTATATGTACTATTATTTATTTTTACCCAAATTTCACCTCTATACAGGCCTTATTTGGGACTGTACTATTACTATATTCTGGGTTTTGGAAGCCAAGAATCACCACTGCAGGTTTTTAGACTGTCAGTATTTTTCTTCTGGGATGGAATTGCAGTGTTTACATTTATTAGTCCTTGTTTTTGACAAGAAACATCACCCATCTCCAAGAAAAAAGGTTGTTTCAAGATTTTTTTAAATTAATATTACTGTTTATTTTACAAATTTGTATTTGAAATCTTTCCACCCTATACTATTATACCTTTCTGTATTATTATAAATTTTGAAAGATTTTTCCACCCTGTACCACTATTCTGCTCTATACTATTATTAGGAACTTCAGAGTAACATATTATTATAAGGTTACTACCTGTGGTGACCAGTCAAGACATGTGACAGTCCTGTGCCTGGACCATCTCTCATCGAAGAATTCCCTGCTAAACTTTAGTTTCCCAATTGCATCTTTATCTCTGGAATTATAGAAAAATATTAATAGCAACTTTTTTCATTATTACAGCAACTGCCAAATGTACATATGCAGGACTTAAAAACGCTTAAAGCACAGAAAGTGAGAGTCATTCTAGATAATCAATTTTCTTCTTCCTCTTCAATGCAACCTCTCTTCTACTTTACAAACTTATCTTTTAGGGAGGAGGAAAGAAATTCTAGCAGCTGTGCCAACAAAATTGAGTTTCAAATAAAGATATGCCATGGCACAGAAGACAGATCAGAAACCAGTGCTGTTAACTCATAACAAAAGAATTTCAAGCCTAGCATAAAGATTGATTAAACTTCAAAGGTACCGTAAATTTTACTTAGTGAAAAATGATGTAAGTTGCAGAGGACCAGAGCATTTCAACTGCTTAAATAAGTAAGCAGTTGTTTTTAAGGCAGTGTAAAGAAGACTAGCAGTAAGCATTTGAAATGTCGCAGTACTCGACAGCTAACATTGTGAGACAATTGAAAACTTGCATATAGTTTCACTAAGTATTCTCATTCATGATGTATAATCTCTTTTAAATTATTGTACTTTGATATGTAACTGCAGATTCTGTAATTTCCTCTTTCATATTATGTGATAAATCATTTAGTTTTAATAAGTGATTGTGGTAGCTGTTCAACTTGGCTTCAACTTGTTGTCAACCCAGATCAAAATATTATAAAGGTTTTGAAGTTATTCTAAGGCAACGCACTTGTGATGGTCGGCAGTGAAGTGGTCGATCAGTTAGCATGTTGGACTTTGGTCATGAGTTCAAGCCCAGGTCAGACCACTGTGTTGTGTCCTTAATCAAGACACTTAACTCGACGTGTTCCAGTTGACTCAGCTGTATAAGTGAGTACCAGTTCTGCTGGGGGCTAACCTGTGATGGATTAGTGTAATGTCCAGGGGGAGTCAAAGATTCTCATCCTCTTAATGCTACAGAAACTGATAAGTGCCGGCCTAATGGGCCACTTAGGTTTGAGAAAGAATTTTTTAGCACTTGTAAAGTGTAAAAATATTGCTGGTTGATCAGCATCTGTCCAAGAGTAGTCAATAGCTACTACAGTTGTAAGCCAACAGTTAGGTACTGTTGCTACTGCTGTCATAATCTTTCAGCCTTACCTGTCTAAATCATCAGCCTCTGCCCCTGAATAGTCAATAGTAAAGTCCATGGTTTCTCCTAGAACTCTCTCCATCAGCCTGGTGGCTTTATCAAAGAATTTTCCAAATTCCTGAGAGTTTAGGATTTGTTTCTTTTGCTCATCGCTCAGCTCAATAACTGGAACTAGGAAATGCAGGAGCAAATAATGTCAGTAACTCTTTTTTAGGAGAGAAAAGCCAAGGGTATGCTTAGCCAAGGGGAACGAACCTCTGTTTGACTGTTAATAAAAATGGCTGAGGCTGAAAGGGTTGAAGATATTGTAAGTGAAAATACCTTCTTCTTTAATTTCTTCTTTTTCTTCCTCAGCTGGAGATGGTTCTGGTTCACTGACTTTCACCACAGGTTCAGGCTCAAACTCATCTATAGGATCATTTAACAAAACAAAATTTTAAAATAATTCTAAGGTAAGTACAACAATATATTCTACTAAGGGAATAAAACAGTTTCACACACGTTTCTAGACAAAAATAGAACATGCTATGACGTAGCAGAAAACGAGAAAAGTGTTGAGAAGAAAACGAGACGAAGCTGAGTTTTCTCTCTACTTTTCAAGTGTATGCTATGTCATAGCGGCTGTTCTATTTTTGTCTACAAACATGTGTGAGACTGTTTTATTCCTTTTAGAAATTTTAAAACATCTCCAGTCCACACAGAAAATAATCATTGAACTGTTTTGTGTGCTATGTTACCTCATACTGTGGTTTCTATTCAGTTATAAAAATCGGAGTTATAACCAATCAGAGTGCGCATTATCTCAGGCTTAATTTCTAAAGAACATCATTGCTAACAAGTCAGGGGACCACCCAGAGGTGGAAGATTATAGAACCAAGCATGTAAGAAAAATTCTTGATAATCTGCAAATAGGTAATCATGGTTCACACTGAAAGACTTTTCCATGCCTTTTCCATGACCAAATTTGCCATTTTCCATGACCAAAAAATATTGTGAAATCAAATAATCCACTCGGAAAAACAATCTACACTAACACAATCTAACCCTCAACACCAATTTCACACCTTTTGAATACTGACTGTGTAATATTCTTAAATGTGGTTCTAGCAAAACAATTAAAATCAATCTTACTGTTAATTTAAGACAAACCCATCATATGAACAGGTTTTGAATCTTAAGAGAACTTGTTTTCCCAATCAAAATAAAAACCAACATCAAAATTCTATGAGTTTTCCATGACCTTGATTTTTCCCTCAACTCCATGGTTTTTCCAGGCCTGGAAAATGCGTTTTCAAATTCCATGACTTTTCATGACATTTCATGACTGATTGAACCCTGGTAATGTAATAGGTTTCTCTTGTAATGAACAATGAATGACAGTGAATTGGGATGGAAAGAGAAATACTTTCCTTACATGGACTAGAGCTATTTGATATTTTATCTATTTGTTGAGCTCTTTTTTTGATTATGGTAATTAGGAATGTATATAATGGCTCAATTGTCAAGGTCTGTCAATGTGGTTCTGCCTTCACAGTCAGATTAATTTTTTCTATAATATGTACCATGTATTCTATAGCCAGTGGAAAATAATATATTTTGACAGCTGGAGCAGAACCTCCACTAAAATGTTGCAGTGTGCTTTACTGTATGTGCTTGAGGGAATATTAGGAAGTGTTATGTAATGCAACAATGGGAAAGATGTGTGAGTCAATTGCAGTATGAGTTTGTAGGAATGAGTTGATTATAGTGAGAGCTAATTAGTTTTAATAGACAGCTGAGATGTTATGGATTTTCAGTGCTTCTCATTGAAACTTAGGCAGTCTAGCTATAACAAGTATAATTAACCATTTAATATTTCTTAATAAGGCCACACCGATTTAATTCCTGGGAGCATGGACCCGACCGACCCAGTTTTTACAGAAAGTTGAAAAAAATAAAAAAATGGCCCAAAAATTTTAACATGTCAAAAATAATAATCGCCAGATTGATGCTGTTGAAAAGCTAATGAAAGCAGCTGTCGGTGAAGTTTTATACTTTTTATGCTTGCAACTATAAAAAAAGAGTTTATTTTGATACAGTATCAGTGTTAAAAATGGACATTTTGATTTGAATTGACAGAAACAATGACCGGAAGTCACTTTTAAAACTGCTCAATTGACAACACCAGAAATTTTGTCAGTTTCACATTTTGTCAAGACATACTTTTGTGTGCAAAAATTAAATCAATAAACGGATATGTTTTTTTGTCGTTTTGGTGCCAGTTGTTTTGTTTTTCAAAAGTTGCAATATAGATTTTTGTTGGTATGAACAAAATTTGGCAAAATACAATGGAAGATTGACTACTCCACAAATTTTTGTAATGAAGTCTGTGAACTACAAAGACATTAATTTTTTTCAAAGACAAGCGATTTTATACCTTTTTAAGACAAATGCACCTTAACAAAATTATTGATACAGTACTTAGATTTCCATGATTTCGTTTAATACACTTAGTATATTCAGTACCTAGTTTAACACAGAAGTTTATCAAAAACTGGTTTCACTATCTGTTTGAAATTCTTGTACTAGCAGTAAACATTGAAAGTTGAAGAAATGTCATTTAAAAAAACTTGAGTTCATATAAAACACTAGTAATGCAGAAGGGTGGGAAAAAGTCTGGTTGAGCAATCAGTACTGCTCATTCTCACACCATACTGATGAATTTGTTGAGCAGCGAGGTAAATAAATTGAAGTTGCATAACTTTTTAGACACGTGCTCCTGAATATTGCATTTTGAACGTTTGAAAAACAATCATGTTTTATAAACAAGAACGAACATGATTAGATGCTGAAAGTTGTTCATTTTGCAAAAGGAAAGAATAATTTGTCTGCTGCAAGTTCCGTGGCTGAGGTCACGCTCAATGAAATGCCTAACAAAATGTACCAATTTAATTTTAATGTGCAAATTGCTGGAAAACATGGAAGTGGCCTGAACTGGAAGATACACACGATTTCACAAGGCAGTTGGTTGAAATGGACTGAAGAGCACCCTGAGCTGAGTGTTGATTTCAGAGACAGAACTAAGAGTTGATGTTCTCGATTTATGCAGGGTGGTTATAATCTTGTGCTTTGGCAAAAACACTGAAAAATTGCACAGAATTTCAGAAGTTATACAATTATAGTATCTAAAGGAGGTTTAGGTTTATCAATATTTCAGTCAATGAAACTGACTTGAAGCAGCCAAGTTCTAAGTTTCAATGAAAAATAAGTTTGTTCTTTAGAAGAGTCACATTTCATTTATGTTAGAAGTGGAAGCCTCACCTTCAGGGGGTGGTTCTACAACAATCGTTTGAGTTTCCTTGCTGTATAGAACTGGTTCCTGGGTTTATGGAGTAAAAACATGTGCTTGGTGAGTTTAAAAAGTCTGGGAGTCAGTCTGAGTATCAGGTAAAATCATGATTATAGGGTTAACATGATTTCCAAAATGTGATCATTGAGTCTGCTTTTAAATATTCATTATTCATTAAACACTTAGTATCTAAATTAATTGGACGTTAAGTGAAAGGGAAAACCTTTTACAACTGCATTTGTCTTAGTTTATTTGTTCTAAAATAATCTTTTAAAAAATTAGTAACCTTTAGAAAGTTCTGTAGTCCAGTGTAAACATGAATAACTGTTCTTCACACTGAAATAGTTTTTATAAAAAACTGTTTGGCAAGTATTTAAAGAACAACAGCTAAATTTTGATCAATTTAAAAAATTTGACAGTTTTAATTTTTGCTGTAAGGAGTTTAAAGGTGCTGAAATTTCAAAAGTTAGCAAAAATTAATTTGCTCTGGCAATTAGGTCTAACACTTAAAACATTAGCATCTTTTAAACTCCCTACAGGAAAGATTAAAATTATGTACTTTTTAACTTGATTATAATTCAGCTATTGTTCAGTTCTTAACCTACTTGATAAACCTCACCTTTGGTGGAATGTTTGTTTGGGTTAATGTTGAAACAACCAGTTTTATTGCCTTTTTCTTCCTGTAGCAGTAAAATGAAATAAATTCTTGTTAATATAATTATATAATTTTTATATTGTTGTTGTTATTATCATTATTACTATTATTATTATTATCATTATTAAAACTAGTTAAAGTGTACTTTTATTATTGAAATACCCTGCAGCACAAGCTGAAATACATCTTTTCATAAATAATTAAATTATGTATTAACTTACATTAATATTAACTTATGTATACTTGTAATCTAATAATAAAAATAGTGTAAAACTGATAATAACAGACTTGTAATTCTTAATATTATAATAATTTATACATCACTAAAAATCTATGATAAGAATGTTAAGGGTTATTTACAACTCTGTTGAGGCCATTTGTATATATTGAATAGATCTTGAATAGATCTGTTTGTTTTTCACTGCAGCAAAGTGAATGTGCAACAGAATAGCCCTTAGTTATTGCATACTGTACATCCTTGGACAACTTGCTCCTTGTCCAGCTCTGAATTCTGGCTTACCTGAATCCCCTTTAGTATATTTATTAGATAATATTTTTAACTATCAGACTTCGAGGTAGAATTTTCTATGAGTCAACAGTGTTGATGAATTAACTAATTGACTTGTACAGTAGGTCTAAACAACAATGTGCAGCCTAATTGATATAGTATGATAATTTATAGTAGAAACCAAATTGTCTACCTTTGAAATGAAACTGATATCTATTCACAGAAACCAGTGTAATATACCTTGTATGCACTGTAGGTTATCCAATTAGGTTGCAGCTTTTGTGACAGTATCTAAGTTACTAAAAATAATTAAGTTAGGGCAAAAGGTTAAAAAAATATCTTACAGCGGTGAAGCTACTGCTGCTGCTGGAGCGTCCTGTCCTGGTGCAAGAGGTTTACTAGAAACCTGAGAAGCACCAACTAAAATGCAGACAAGAAAATGGTTTACAGTAATACAATTATTCCCCAACATGTAACAAATAATTTACTTGGTTGGCAATTGTTTGCCTTGATGGCCACCTGTTAAGTTTGAATGCTGTTCACACACACATATATGCTGTCAGATTTATTGACAGTTTAAACTAGACAGTGTGTCTGAACGTACTTGATGCACATAAGGAATAATGCCTGCTACTTATGTGGCGAACTAATTTCGTTATTTGATTTTGTCATGGCTCTGGCAGCACAATTTTGTAGCCTTTGAAGTTTCCCACTCAACTGCCCATTTATGCCATCCCATACAGCACTACAGTACTCAAAATAAGGCTGGATGAGTGAATTGTAAATCTTTATAGCAGTGTCTGTGGATATGAATGGTCTAAGGTGTTTCAGGGTGCCAGTACCTGAGGATACCTTTTTGATGTTTCATTAACATGATTAATCTTGGTTATCAGCTCATAAATACTGAAATGACGATACATAACTGACTGTGTAGCGATGCAAAGATTAAATTGGTTAGAACTAAATAAATTTTAGTTATCATTTCTAAGTATCAATAGGTTGGGAAAACTCAAGAACTTTAATAAAACATTAGTTTATATTTCATTCACACTTGTTGGATATAAGAAAATTTATGGCTAGCTCAGTGTTAAGCACCTCTAAAATGGCTAGATTTACCATCTCATATCCAACATGTGCTCTTTGAATAACTGTTAAATACTATCTTAGATAACACAATTACATATCAATATTATTTTATTAATTAGATCTTATTTTTTCAATACTTCTTACCTGCACTTCCATCAATTACATCATCAGGTATTAACCCCTTCAATAGCTCATCAGCTTCCCTCTTCTTTCGTTCGATATCACTTTCAACAACAACTGCTGTGCCTGCTGGTTCTGGAGTGGCCTTCGCTCCCTTTTGCTCTTGCTGTACAAGGTGTAAAGATGAAGAACTAAGTAACTATCCTAACTCAATTTTAGTTTAGTTCTGTTGTTTTTTTAAAAGTAGACCTGGCTTAATTTGAAACCATTACCATCTAACAATTTAATGGTTTGTTTATACAAATATTTCAATCAATAAATTTCTGGTTTTATTTTTATTTGCAACATTATTACAAAGTGTGACAAGATCACAGGTAAGCTCCCAGCAGAACTGGTATTCATTTATACAGCCGAGTCAACTGGAACAAAGTCAGGTAAAGTGTCTTGTTCAAGGACAAAACACAGTGGTCTGAGTGAGGCTCAAACTCAAACCCTAGGATTACGAGTTGAACACGACTGTGCTGCCGACAACCTGGGATAGATTAGTGTCCTGTCCAGGGGGAGTCAAAGACTCATCTGCTTAACATTACAGAAACTGGAAATAAGCACAGGCCCAATGAAACACTTAGGCTTGAGAAAGGATTTAACTTAGCTTAGCTAGCTTAGTGACAAGATCATTTAGATGTATAACAAAGTGTTACAGCTTGGTTTAAATATTACCAAGCTAGTGTGAATGATTATCCATATAGTTATAAGGAACCTGTGGCCAAAACAGTCTGTTTGTTCATTCACTAATATCTAATAATCCTTTATGTCATCATGATGCTAAGAAGCGGTAAAATACAAACACACATAAACATAAACACACAATTAAGATCTCAAACTGGTTGGAGGCAGACCAGTTGGTTATTTACAAGCGTGGTGAGTTTGACTCTGGGATCACCAAAGCCAAATCCATTCAGTGGTTAGAGTGGGAATTGAACCTGTGACTACCGCATGCAAATCCAGTATTCTAACCACAGAGCCATGCTGGCTCCTGATTCTTCATTTTATAATTGTCCCATCAAGCTCGCTCTTCCTACTCTTCTTACTAAGTACACTACATTACTTTGTGTTTGTTACTGATTCGGTTCTTTATTGTTTCTTTCCTTGTTACAAAGTACCTAGTCAAATTCTACGTTGGGCATGCACTATTCTTGTAAAACAACAAAGAAGAACCAGAATGCACTTAAAGTCAAGTGTTAAACATGCTAAGATTTTTTGTAAATATTAAAACCCTAGCTAGCTATAGCTGTATCCCGAGGCCTTCGTACGATTCTCCATGCTTTTATATCCTAAGCAGTGTTAAAAAATACTAAAACCTAGACGGCAAAAACTTTAAACACAGTTGAAGGCTGTCTGCAAACAAGCATTGTGAGCTTTATATGGCTGAAATATAAAAAACTGTTTAAGATTTTCTAGAATATAATTATACCTTTTTCTTCTCGTCGCGAGCTCGGCGAATTTCCTCCAGTCGCTTACGCTTTCGTTCCAATTCTGCCTTTCGATCAGACATTTTGTTTTAGTCTGCCAAATCTACTTTTGTATTCAAAGCAAAGCGCTTAACGAATGCGATACTATTTCATTTCGACTTTATTCCGAAAACGAAAACAAAATGGCAGCAGTGGGAAGGGTTCTCTTTGTTGCCCAGTCTTTCGCGGGATAATAAATGGTGGGAGCCTGAGTACTTCTCCTACAGATGCCTTTTTTTTCCCTCGGCCTCCTAGCTAGAGAGTCGGGGGTGGGTGGAGATGGGATGCATGGAACTTGGTAGGCAATAACTAAATAAGTGAAACCTTTTTTAATTACGATCAATTAATTAGCTCTAGGATTGCATATAAGGCGGGAGTACAACTAATTCGCGCTTTGTGGCCACTTTTCCTGTTTCTTCCGATATCTCCATCCATGGTTTGAATCTACAAAATCGCTCTGCTTAAAACACAGATGGTATGATGGAGAGTCAGCTTGAATATTTTAAATTTTTTTGGATGAATTTTGAGTTGCATTTTTTTCTTGAAGATTGGTAGTTTTAAAGAGAATTTTGAGTTTGGTGATTTTTTTTGGGAAGTTTAAAAATTAATTTTGAAGTTAATTCGCCAAACTGTTCTCAAACCAAAGATGTTCTAGTCCCTTGCCAGGAGGAACGGTTTGCTGATTTTACTCAATATTCTTCTTATTCAAATATCTTTTTCAACTTCCTCACTATCCAACAAAAATGTAGGTGTACTCCCGCCTTAATTCGAAATCCGAATAATTCGATTTAGCGGGGATTCGTATTAACCAAGTTCGAGTTAATTGATTTTGTATCCAAGAGAATTGGGTTTGTTCTAAATTGCGGCGGGTTTCAAATTAATCGAGTTTGGATTACCGGGTTCAATAATATTATATATTTTTTCTTTATTAAAGTTTTTAGTCAATGAAATTGGAGTGTAAATTGGTCATGTAATGTCTGCATCCTCAACGTTAGCCAAGCGTTTGTCCGCAAGTTTTAGAAACCCGACATCAACTTCTAAATTGGTATTATCATTATTCAGTATCTAGGCCCGTAGGAGGGGAGGGGAGGGGGGTTGTGCGATGGGTGCTCTGGCACCCCCCTCCCCCCCATAGGCTGTGAAGACCCTTTTTCTTGTTAAAAAACTATTTAAAAAAGCAACGTTTTGTTCTGGTTTACTATTTGTGAAGAACAAATGAAATTGAGCAAAAATATCTGTTGCTCTCTAAAACTGTAAAGATTACTCGGCCAAAGAAAATTGATTTTGCAGTTCAAAAGATTAAGTTGGTTCTGGTTGCCAACATTTCAATCTCTGATACCGCAATTGTATATATTCATGATTGTCAAAATCTTCCGAAGGAGCAGGGACCGGCCCCACTTGGGACTCGCGGCTTCGGCGCTCCTTTGGTCCGTCTCCTCATCCGTCACACCCCCAAAAAAATCCTGACTGTGGGCCTGTTTTTATTATTGTAATTGGTGACGTTACCATTGTCACTGTTAATAAACTGAAAGAGACTATTCATCGTGAATGAGGACATTTAGTGAAAATATTCAATTGTCTTACGATGTGAGTGTTGAGGACCGCGTTTCGACTGCTTGCTGCTAGTCTTCTTCAGGCGATGTGTAGGCTGTGATCTTGTGAGAAGCTGTGTACAGGTTCCCCTGTGGACCGAGACCATGAGAAAGTTTACATCTGTGAAACTGGTAGGCAAGTGGATGCAAGAATGAAAGAACATGAACGGGACATCCGCCTTGGCAAGATTCAAGGACCAGCAGTAGGCGAACACGTAATGAGACAGGGCACTACCCTTGTTGGAGAAATGCCAAGTATGTACACTAGAAACCATCCTGGTACACTCGACGAGTAAAAGAAGCCACTCTGCAGCTCCATCCAAACAACATCAACAGCGACAGCGGCATTGAGATACCCAAACGTACCCAAGGCTCCGCAAACATCAAACTCGTGGCAGATGCTCTCCAGACACTGCGTGCATTTCAAAATGCGCCAATCTGACTTTTATTTTATAAGAGAACAAGATCACACTCTACACATCGTTTGAAGGAGACTAGCAGACTAGCAGTATGTAGTCGAAAAGTCCTCAACAACTCACTTCGTGAGACAATTGAAAATTTTCACGAAGTATCACTGCTTCGGTTGTTACTATAATTATTGTTGTTATTATCAATATTATTATTATTAGGTTATCATTGTTATTCTTAACATTATCATTGTTATTACACCGTGCACAATAATCTGTTGTAGAAGTAACAAGACTATAATGACTTGTATGAAACAATCATACTAACACCTTGTGACGCATTTGTTGTTGGAAACTTAACTGGAAAACTACTTTACACATCTACAGTTCAGAAGTCGACTAATACTTCGCTGGGAACAAACGAACTCGACCGTGAGAGCAAAGTTGCTGGTAATCCCAATCCATGATTGTACAACAGATGGCTACCTGAAATTTACTTATAATTTCTAAGGCATAAACATCTACAAAATCCCATAAAAATGCATAGAGAGAATCTATAAATTTCAAATTTGACACACACAGTTTTATTAGTTCAAGGAAGAGTTTTACCAACTGTCACCTTCCCTGAGCTTCTTTTAGCGTTGTAAAGTTCGCAATGTGTTGTGGTAGATAAACAGCCGGCGCCATTTTTTTCGGAAAGGTCAATTAAGGCACCACCACCACCACAAACAATTAAACACCACCACTACCGTAACAACAAGAACAACAACAACTGCTACTGACCGAGGAGTATTTTTTACGTTCAAACAACAGATTTATAGTGAATACATTGATTGAGTACACACATGCTTTTTAAGGACTAGAAAATTATACTTAGCGTTCTTCAAAACGTGCTTACTGTGTTATTTTGTTGTACGTTCTTTTTGCAAAAAATTTAAAAAAAATAAAATATTTAGCACGTCTAGCTGTATTTTCCTGTATGATAGCCCTATGTACTTAGATTAGATAAAACCATTTTTCAGAGGTTAGCAGGTAAACGAATTAGTGTTAACGATTTTAAATCAGACACAGGTGGCCCAAGCTCAAGATGCGAGTTATTATACATATGGCGGTGGATATAAAGGATTTTTATGGGATTTTCTACAAGACATCCGTGGATGCAGTTTAAAGCAAAAGTTGTCAACAAAAATGATTCAACTTACTCTATACATTCCCTTTATGAATGGAAACCGAGATTTAAAAAAAACACCAAATTCATTATAAAACTGGAAAATAACTGGACCAAGAGCAAACAACACAATCATGGAGTAAGTTGAATCACTTTTATTGAGAATTTTTGCTTTAAAATGCCTCCCCGGATGTCTTGTTGAAAATCCCATGCAAATCCTTTATGTTCACCGCCAAATGTATAAGAACTCGCATCTTGGGCTTGGGCCGCCTGTGATCCAGATTGTGGTATGCCACGAACGACTAATTATGTGCACAATTTTTCTAATCAATCTTTAAAACATTTTTATAAAGATAAATTTAACATTATAAGGTAAACAAATTTGTGTTCACAATTTCCTTCCAGATTTTCTTATGCCACGAACAACTATAATTATGTGCACATTTCTAATCAATTGTTACACAACACTCGCTCATTGTAGAGGCTGAAGAGTAACCCAATCAACAGGTTTAAGGTTCATGTAAAAGGCGCCTTGCGGTTGCTGGACTCCTGGAGGTAGAAGTGCCAAGTATACGGGATTCTCTGCACCTACAAACAGGACAGCATAAAAAGAGTATTAAAACTTTTAATCTAAGGGAAGTCAGAATGGACGAGCGCCACTGGAATCGATCCTGTCCTCCACATGTGGACTAGGATTTGTGGACCTCAATCTGACTCCTTTATCCCCTTAATCAAAATGGACACCCAGCAAACTCTACCTAGCTGTGGAGCTGTGCTCCGAGGTTGTACATGGGTCGTATAGTGGCAACAATTATTGTGTATGTGTGTCTGTCTCCCTTGTCTGTGTGTAATAAATGCACCTTTACATGCTTTGCGTTGAGCTGCGTCCTTGGCATTTTAGTCCATGACTGAAAGTAAAGACGATTAGCTCGCAAGATACCATTATTATTATTATTATTATTATTATTATTATTATTATTATTAT
>JAOBRD020373011.1:7898-20071 GCA_027575215.2 Hydrozoanthus sils
TCATGTATTAAGGTAGATCAGTAGATGCAACTCATCTCATGATTAGCACAATTTCGTGTCATGGATCACTTTGGCACGTCTTTTTCAGCACCAAAAAACTAGTAGTCAATTGGTTTTTCAGTTATGTTTATTTTTCTTATTTGGTTTGTTGTATTGTATTAGAATTGTTCATTGATTGTTTAATTTTGTCTTTACCCTAGACTTGTGAAAAGTGCAAGGCTAAAAGGAAATCAACCAAAAAGTTCTCCATTCAGAAGTTCCCAAAAGTCCTAGTTCTTCGTATCCTTATTATTATAATTATTATTATTATTAGATTAATATTCCATTAAGTTTTCTTGATATTGAATAATGAGTGGTTTAGCATCTCGTCCCAAGTCTAGGTCATCTCATCCCACATCTAGGTAATCTCACCCCACATCTAGGTCATCTCACCCCACATCTAGGTCATCTCACCCCACATCTAGGTCATCTCACCCCACATCTAGATCATCTCACCCCACATCTAGGTCATCTCACCCTACATCTAGGTCATATCACCCCAAATATATAAATTTGTACTTAATTCTCAGAAATGTAGTACAGTAGAAAGGTTTTCAAATCTATTTTAATTTGTCTGAAAATTCATAAATCTTCTAAGGTGGGGCGAGGTGACCTAAACTTGTGGCAAGGTGACGACAGATTTGGAGCAAGATGACCTGGGGCGAGATGACCTTGGGCGAGTTGACATGTAACTGTCCAGTCAATAATGATGGCAAACATGTTTCAGTTTTTGTTGTTCCAATATTTATTACCTATTGTTGGTAAAATCTTTTTACCCACTATTGAACCTATCCAACTCTAGCAAAGCCTGTTAACGACAGGTTAAAAAGGGATGGCATCACTAATGAACAAACAAAATCAGTTGTAAAAAATAGTTTTATCAGGACTACTCCTTAACGATGTTCAAGACCTCAAGCGTTTCTCAGGCTATGGTTTTCGTTCCAAACTACAGACAAATGTGGATTTCCCACTTACTGATTTAGACCTGACAGAGTTTTCGGCTGATGGCAAAAGTAAGGACCCAATTATCATCATCATTATTGCTGTTTTCGTTATTCTAGTAATACTTTAATTTAAAAAATGTTCGGACCTTAAAATTTTGGACAAAAAACTATCGGACATTTTTACCCTTAATTTTCGAACGTACAACGACAGTTAAATACACTTTAAAACGTTCTTCAAATTTATCAATAAAAAAAACTAAACCGGTTTATAAACAACATCAATAAAAACGAAGCCACTGTTGCTTCAGTCTGCTATATTTAGTGTCAGATTTAACGCACTGTAACAATTGTGCTTTCTTTTTAACTTTTACTTTTTCTTTCTTTTACTTTCTTTTTAACTCTAAGCTTGATCAAACGCTGGCAACTCGCTTAGAAATAAGTCACTTTTTTTATGAAGAGGGAAAACACCTGAAAAATGTGACACCAGGCATCCAAACCTACAATATTAAGTCTTAAATTAAGATTCAGTAGATTTCAAAACTCTTCGGATATTTTAATGTTCGGACCTTTTTTTTTTGTCCGAAAATTTAATCGTCTGAATATTTTCGTAAGTAATCTAGTATGTCATGTGGTACAAAAAAATTATTAGTGTTCCTATCATATTTCATTTAACTCAGTTGTACAGGTTTTAGTTTTACTCGCATATAACAAAGAAAAACGTCATTAAGATTTCGAAGGTACTGGATTTGTCTAATTTTGTCTAGGCAGTAAGACACAAATAATTCCTGGGTCACGTTGTTCAACAGGCGATGGGTTAATTGCCATGTATAATACAACCATTAGGTTTTACATCAGATCATCACAAACAAGATTCCAACAACTCTGCACTGTTTGCTAATCAGTTTAATTTGTATTTCAAGAAATCAAGAAAACATTTTGGCATACACGCCTGTCATTGTGATAACTATCAACAGAGATTTACTTTATCCTTTTAGACGGCTCTTCCCCTATTTACCGACTGCGGTCAGTCTCCAACCATTCTGGTACAACTTACGGAGGTCACTACACTGCGTACTGTAGCCATCCAGTTAGTAGCAAATGGTACTGCTTTAATGATTCAAGGTGTGTATCACCTGCATTTTCTTATCACTTTATTTTCCTAGCCACACGGATCACTTCCCATGTTAAAAGGTTTATAATGAAGCTCTTTAGCTTTTGTGTGAAGGGTTGTCAAAAGTGTTATTGTGGAAACATCTTCCTCTTAGTCTTCAGAGGCGTTTAATTTTTTTTTTTATTTTATCAAATTTGTCACTCAAATAAATCGGGCGTGACAGGAGGTAGTGACAGGACAAGGTCCAAATTGACAACTACCACCTTTTCAAAAACAAGTACGACTGACTACAGGACCAGGAACTGGTTGTATTACTGTATATTGCTTTAAACTTTAAGCTTTTCAATGCAAAGACGTAAAATAGAACTTTCTCAGTTTCACAATTCGACCGATTCGTATCGTACGAAGCGTGAGGTGTTTCTAAGTTGTTCCATGAGCACTAGAGTGCGATATGATCGCCAAAACACAAAAGAAACTTCTTCGAAATGCATTACTTTGTTTTGACTTGATTTCTCTCGATAAATATTTATAAGTAAAAATTTGTGTTGTACGGTACAATCAGGAATTGCTCGTAGAATCCCTCAAGAATCAAATATAAAAGTCTAACTCAGTCAATAGAGATTTCTGCTAATTACCACTCTGCAAACATTTATGGCGATCTGATGCGAACTGACGGAACGTTAGTTCTTTTAGTTGGCTTCGGCTATGCATATTAATTTTGAATATTAATTGTGAATACCAGTGTGTACGACGCAATCCTAATTGCTCGCAAATTCTCCCAAAATCCATAAAATTTGTCAAAAATCTAACTCCGTCAATCGATGGGGAATATCCTTCAGGGTCGTTGTGGGAAGTTTCTTCGCGATGCGATGCGAACTGACGGAGCCTTATGATTTTTTCAAGAAACATCGCCCCTCAAGATTAGCAGCGTTTGGGGAACAGTTCCTTGTCCAAAAAAAACTATAAGAAAAATTAAAAACAAAAAACTAAAGAAAAATAATAAATAACTATTACGTACAGTATATAATGAGTCCATTCAATTACAAACTTAAATCAGTAAACTAATTTTGGCGGTGAGTAAGATGCCAAAATTCTATCATAGTGATCTAAAGCAGTTTTCAATATACATTTTTTAAAGTTTCTGATCAAGCTATTCCACACTTTTGCAACTCGAGGAAAGAAAGAGTATCTAAAATAGTTTGATTATGGTTTGCCTTGATTTTAAAGTTATTCCCGTCAAAATTGCGTGTTACATAACCACTTGTGGTGGGGCTGAATAGGTTATTACAGTTTCTCCTCATGGCACCACACGTGAACTTGTGGGAAAGAACAATGTCTCTAAGTTCCTTACGGTGTTCTAGCGGTAGAAAGTCCAATGTAGTAAGCCTGCCCACACTGCATGGAGATGTCCTTAGGAGGGTAATTAAGAATAAATTTGGTTGCACGACTTAGGACAATCTCATTCTCAGGCGTTGAATTCGTTTTGTATCCATTCCTTTGCTGATGCTTGTATGGCTACTTTTTGAGGAACACTTATAGTTAACCTTTTTTTTCGACAAGCAGTTGTATATAGCTCACTGCATAGTGATTAACCATGACGATACCAATTGCTCTAGCGGCTGCTTTCCAAATCTCTTTTGTCCACTCGAAGATAAACTTTATTGTTTCGCACAACCGTGTAATATCTTTCGTGTGTGATATTTAACATAAATGTATGTTATTTGCCGTCCGGGAGGTCCGTATTGAGAAAAACTGTGCCAGAGGTCTTGTGTAAGGACCGAGGCCAAAGGCCGAGATCCGTACTTAGATCGAGGGCACAGTTTTTCTCAATACGGACCTCCCGGACGGCAAATAACGTGTTTATTTTTTCCCCTCTGTTCTCGTGTTTTTTCTTTTTAAAGGCCTATGTTCAGATTGTCTTTGTTCAGCAGGATAATAAAATTCACTGTCACAATGAAAACTTTATTCGTTGGATATTATGTCAAAAGAAAATTCAAAAACTATTTCCAAATGTTAACGCTTTATAAGCTAAGACTTGCAAAACTAAAAAAATCTGAACCTTTTGATTTTAGTCGTCTTTTGCTTGTCACGAAGTCGCTGTTAGTATTTGACCACGGGCAAGATCGTAAAATTCCGCCCGCTCAGGGAACCAATCAGATTGCAGGATTCGTTTCATCTTGCCCGCTCGCGCGCCGAAAAAAAAAGTGTTTGTTATTTCATATCGCTGTATGTCATAAACAAAGATGAAAGAATACTCGGATAAAATGCTCGTGTAAGGTTTTTACTCACACATTAATTTGTGTTCAAAGATTAAATATAATTCGTAGAGTTGTCTGATCAAAGTTTCAGCCTGATTGTTCTTAGCTTGTTCTTAATTTGTGGGCAATCTCAGCCTGAGTGTTCTTATAAAGTTTGTTGTTATAACAGGGTTCGTACGGGCCCTGGGAATCCTGGAAAACCCTGGAAAATTTTTGAAGCCCTGGAAAAGCCCTGTAAATTTTTTTCTTAAGCCCTGGAAAATTTCATAGAACTTTAAATATTGAAAAAAATAATTTCGGTAAATGATGGATTTTTTTTTCGTTTCAAGTGAAAATTAAGATTTTAGACTTAAAGTTTGCATGTCGGTATTACATTGATCTCAATAAATACCAATTTCTACGACATTAACTACTAAAACGTTGTTTAAACAGGTGATTCGGAATGTAGTATTATTTTCATTCCGGGCTTAAAGAACCCTGAAAAAACCCGGGAAAAAACGAAAAAATAGCCCTGGAAACCCCTGGATTTTTGAAAATTTAAAGGTGTACGAACCTTGTTATAAAAAAGGAAACGTGTACCTTACATTTCCTTTCACCGTTTTACTTTAGAAATTACCTTACGTTATGTTAATTCATATTTTACTAGTAAATTTTAAATTATAGTTTATCTATTACATTAGCCGTCACAAATACACTTGTTTGGATTATGGTTGTAGCGTCACATTTATAATTTATTTTTCACAGTGTTTCCCGTTGTTTCTGTTTGCCCTCTACCGTTTTATTTTTGCTGGAGTGTTCATAACTGGCCTAGTCTACACCGGTCTAGAACATCCGGAGGGGGACTGGATCAGACATTTGATTAATTGGAACCTCGTCTTCGTTTCGCTGCATTTTCTAGTCAGCGGATTGTCATCCATGCATTGGCTATGCTGCGGGTAGGTTGGCTGACAAATTATTCCCCCTTGTGGCAAACACAGTGGTTTCTGTCAACGTTTTTCTAGAATTATTTTTAAAGTATTTTCGACGCTGTCATCCTCCCCTCCCCCCCCGAAAATAAGCCCCATGATAAATTTAAATAGAAGGTTCTACTGTTAGGGTATTTTAGTACTGTAATGCCATTGTGCACAGTGCATGTTATAGTTTATGATTCACTGCTGATCACAGAACATGTTACTGTCAGTGGGGGAGTGTTGGTCACAGAACATCGTAAACTGTTGCGAGCAGAGTTGTAATTGCAAGGCTAGCCTCAGCACAATGACACAAAAACAAAGTATTCGATACAAATTGATTGGAAGTCGTATGAAAAGGGTCTATCGACTTACTTAAATTGCAGAGTTTATTGTGGAGAACACTTTTGTCCTTAAAACAAAAGGCAAAAAATTGCAAAGTGGTGCATTTATATAGCGCCTTTTCCATATGAATGCTCAAAGGCGCTTTTCAATGATCAGTTTACCCCCAGCGGACCGGAAGCATATATAGGCGCCTCAGGCAGCTGCTTCAAAGCGGTCCATGTTTGCTGGTACCCATTTTACCGACCCCGGAAGGATGGAAAGCTGAGTGGCCTTTTAGCGGGAAAGAAGGTCGCCCAAATATTCATCCCTCGACAAGGCCGGGAATCGAACTGGGGACTTCAGGGTTGGGAGGCAGAAATCTTACCACTGCGCCAACCCCTCCGCTATCATTATACAGTATTTGCAGTTCCGATTTACTGTATAGCTTATCTTATAGCTTTGTTGACATTTTTTATAATTTTCACCCAGCAGACGGAATAAGAACGCCGAGTACATGCCTCTCGGAGGAACTAAAGCGAAGAAAAGCAAAGGAGGTCAGGAGTACACAGAATATACCTACAGGCTCAGCTACGGTGGAGGGCTTGAGAAGAAAGACGAGAATAGCGGTGTACCTGAAACTAACAATCTTTCCTGGGGTCACGAGGTCTCTTGGTTATTGTACAATCTTGCAGCTAACAATTCCTTGGTATTGACCGCGGCCTATTATGGTCTCTTCTTTACATTGAAGCCATTTGATAAGAAATTCATCATTGAGATTCTACGCCACTCCCTTTATACGTTTATGATGATCTTTGACACTCTGTTCAGCCGTATGCCCGTCCGAATCCTCCACTTTATATACTCGTACATGTTTGGGGCGGCCTACGTCTCCTTTGTGCTGTTGTATATCCACACCGAGAGGCTGGACGCCCAAGGCAATCCCGTGACTTATCCGTCTCTTGATTTCACCACCCGTCCCTTGTGGTACACTGTGTGGCTAGCTGTGATTATGGTCGGGGGACAACCTATATCGCAGTTCTTCTTTTGGCTGGTGTATAAATTCAGAGAGTGCTGCTGCTCTTGCTGTTCCAAACATGAATGAAATGCAATGACTTACTAGCCTCGCTCCCAGTTTTCTCGTTCGGTTCGCTCATACTTTGTTGTCACTAAAGGCGTGTCCACACTTGAGAAGCAAACACAGACGCAAGTAAAGAAAAATGTCCTTTCTCTTGCTCACACCTTGCGCTTGCGTTTGCTCTTGCTTCACAAATTTCCAAGTGTGAATGTCCTTGCGCTTGCGTTTGCTCTTGCTCCACAAATTTTCCAAGTGTGAACGTCTTTGCGCTTGAGTTTGCTCTTGCTTCACAAATTTCCAAGTGTGAATGTTGTTGCGCTTGCGTTTGCTCTTGCTTCACAAATTTCCAAGTGTGAATGTCCTTGGGCTTGCGTTTGCTCTTGCTTCACAAATTTCGAAGTTAGAATGTCCCGTGCTTGCGTTTGCGTCTCTAGTGTGAACACGTCTTAAGGCTCGAACAAGTGGGTGCCAAACAACATTAGTAACCGATTGTCTGCGTCGATCGAGCTCAAAAGCCCAAGAGTTGACTGTTGACAAAACTAATATTTTCATAAAAGACAGAACTACTTGCGCATGTCACAAAGAAGAGAAGCTTCTTTCTGTAAGGAAAAGTATTTCTTATAAATAAGTGAATTAAAACTATGTGGAATTGTTAACTTTAGTTATTGAAATACCATTAAAAATTATGTTCTTGAGTCATTTATACTGAATTAGCACTATACTGACTAAGCTCAGAATCAAAGAACGTCGATTGCGATTACCCAGAGCGTCTTGATAATTCTTGACTTTTTTTATATAAACGTGTTTGTAATTACGCTTGATTTACAATTATTGTTTGTAGCAACACCACTAAGTATAATGTTAAATAAATATTGTTTGCAACTATGGCGCCTCACGTGTTGTCCGAAGCTATGTTGCTTCCATCATAACCCCTGCAACAGGAGCTGCACTGCGTGGTTAAAACGCAGCCTCGAATCGAGGCTTATTTCACTTGGCAGTGGTATCTTTGAAAAAGACAAAAAGACACCGGCAAGTAAGTCGAGTTTGGGTACGATGTATGTAGCCAAAACGGACAAAACAACGCCGTTCTGCCGCTTATTGTTAAATATAAATGCCAAACCAAGTTGGACGAGGCTATCTAGAACTTGAAGCTAGAGCGTTTTGTAAATTAAAGTTCCTTTAAAGCTTAATTTTTTACTTTTTGGATTAAAACTGTTGTCATCTGTGAACTCAAAATTCGATTAACCAAAGAAAATTTCCACGTCTAAGTATGCTTTTTGATCAAAAAAAGATTGGAATGTAAATTTTGACCGCTCAGGCCGGGGACTGGTAACCTGTGACGTAGCAGCAGTGCAGTGAGTTATGTGGTTTCTGTTCAATAGATTTCATTACTGTTAAAAAATGTCATAAAATTTTTATTTCAATCATTTTCAATGGAATAATTCATTGATTAAAGTTATAACAATGTGACTATTGTAGCCAGAATTAAATTTTTTGAGATAAAAAAGATTGTCTCTGCTTCATGCCTCCTGCTATGTCATCACTGCACGCTTCGAGTCTAAAAATGGTAACATGAACGACGAGAACTTAAAAAGTAAGCTTTATAGGGACTTTAAGAGTTGTGAAGAGTAATCGTCAGCTCAGATGTTACACGTTTTTTTTTACATGAACAAACTTTATAAGAAAACACAGACTAAGATTGCCTACAAATTAAGGATGAGCTAAGAACAATCACCTGGCTAAAATTTTGATCAGGCAATTTTAAGAATTTTATTTAATCCTTATACACAGTTTGAGATGTGAACGGGAGTAAAAACTACGCGCGCACTTTCCAGTACGGAATTGTTCTCTGCTTTGATTGATCCTATATTTTTTAAATTTACTTTGTTTGTAAGTTATTTACGACTTTTCTAGAATTTCATATTCTGTAGTTCTTACTCGAATCGTTACTTAAAACTTTCTACATATTGCATCAGTCCAGCAACGAATCATTCCTTGATTTGCTTAGCTACCGGCCGTGGTTCAGCTGCGTTTTAGAAGCCCAACCTAGCCATTTCAACCCTTAACCTAATGAGTCCACTTCTAAATCTGTACCAGCCATTAAAACCAGTTGATTTGAGGGTCGTTTTAAACTGGCCCTTTCAAGCTTTCTTTTATTCAATTAGTTGTATAGTGCTTTCAATTGGTATTTCGGTGAGTTTTTCTCTGCACGATAACTATACTCTCTTCATGGTTAAACTCCTTAATGATAAGAGCTGGTCGGTTAATGGCATTCAAGTAGGTTTTCTAAAGAACAACTTTGGCCAACAGCGCAAGAGATGGAGTTGAAGATCCATTCATCTATAATCACCTTAGCGTTAATATAAGAACAATTGATCGTTAGTGGCTGTTAAGTGTCCTTAACAATATTTACTACTAAATTAATTCAAGTTCACTCCTCGCCTTTGAAATTGATTTATAATATAGGAATAACTTGTCTCTAATGACTACAAAGTGCCTTAGAAAAAAATATTTAAAATATCTCTATTCAATCATTTGTTTTTACGTCAGTAGCTAGTTAAAATCCAGAAATCAGACAAATCACTTTGAGTCTTTATACGCTTGTAGGATATTAATTTAGGCCTATAAAAGCGCTTGGCTTTGCAGATAAAACTGACCGAAAAGCGTTGTCATCTGAAGGGTCGAGTTTAAAAATAATTTTTTTGTGCCACTGTATGTTAGAGATTGCTAAAAACAAAATAAGGTACGATGAAGTTTTTTAAAAAAAGCACCTAGAAAATAGTTTTTTTTTTGTCTGAAGAGCCATGTTCGCTTGATTCTACTTCTTAGTCATCAATACTTTTTACTTGTTATAAATGTTCGCAAATTGCTTTGAAAACTGGTGCCATAGCCCTTATCAAAGAAAAATCAGGTGAAGTAAAGACTAACACTGCGTTAAAAAACACTCACAAAGGGTTCTGTTACGCGATTGCTTTTAAAATTGCTACATTACCCATTAAACAAAGTTTGCATACGTGACGACACAGCCGCGAAGGAGACTACACGCTTTTCTTATAAGAACCAGTAACTTTAGTTGAGGCTGGACTGTTCTTTAACTTTTTGACCATTTCAGCTTCGAATTATTTTTATTTCCTGATATTTCCAAACAGTGGTTAGTTGTTCGTTACCGCAATAAAAGGGTGTTAAAAATACGTGTTGCCAGTATTTTCTTATCGCGATATGCTCTGAATAGTCACCTATATTAAAGGCATTTTCACACTCATGCGCAATGAGTATTTCCCACAGTTTTGGCGGGCCACAGGTCTTAAAAATGTTGTGGTCTCCGAAATATATATTTGTTCTTGCGTTTGTACAATAATTCATAACGATTTGCAGTGTCTATTTCCCGTTGTTTTGTCTTGGCGACAGAATTCGGTGACATTTTTAAGACCTGTGGCCTGCCAAAACAGTGGGATAAACGGACTGTGCATGAGTGTGAAAATGCCTAATAGGCAGGTCAATAGCAGTAAAATGCAGAAATCAAATGATGCTAAATACGATATAGACCCTTTTCACGCAAAAATATGTTAAACAGATCAAGAAACTGTGGCCAGTATCAAATTCAGCGCATCCGTATTAGCAAAATTGCAAAATTTCGTAAACATTTCCCAAAAACCAATGCAGATACGAAGTTTTGAAACTTGATCTTCTGTCCTTATTATTACAGAGAAATGTATGGGAAAAACATGGAAACGAGGTTGGACGGGCTCGATGCCCGTCCACCTTACTTTTGATTGGAAAATTAACCAGTTTCAAACCTTTGTATCTCCGTCAAACTGCGGCCAATCTTTATGAGACTTTGTAGCTTTACTATTATTAATGTGCTGAGATTGACTCTGGACTCTTTTTCCCGATAAACTGAATATATTTCTATGCATGCTAGCGTGATAAAGGTCTATTGTTAAAACTGTTCATCTGATTAGCTTACCTTTGAGTATCAACCATTTCTTCATTAGGAAGCAAAATTCTTTCTTTCCAGTTCACTCATTCATTGCTTTCTAGTCGGAACATTTCTGTTGCTATTTTTTTAAACTACTCCATATTGGATAACAATGAAATTAAAAGGCTTTCTTTTCTTTTGTTTTTAAGTCCTATGATTGGATGAATTATTATAGCAAAAGCCAAAGCTGATTTAAAACAAAGTTTCATTGCATTTTACTTTAAAACCATGTTGTACACAGGTTGATGTATTCTCACTATCGCAACACTCTGGTTTGGGAAAGCAAGATGCTGCAGATTAATGGGTGTTTCCTAGTTCTTACTCAAACCATTACTGATTTTAATAAGTCTTTGAATGAAATTTCTTTCGAAAAGGAATGCAATTTATAGCAACGTGTTCATTGGATGCTTTATTAACAATGTCTCTATATTACGTGGCATCTTTGCAAAATTTTTCTTTAAAAGCAGATCTAACAAAAGTCGGTGCCTCTCATACCTCATGCTTTCTTTGAAAACGTTCCAATCAGATGCCATGCATCTCATCTTGGCCTAATAGAGTCGGAATTGTCTTTTCAAAGGCGAGTACTCAACTCAATATATGCGTTTTGACACTATCTGTTATATACAAAATATATTGAAAAGCAACAAAAACAGCACTTGTCTATGGTTGAGAACTTTTTTCTAGCTGCTTCGACTTGTTAATGACAATAACTTAAATAAAGAATCCCAAGAAGCACTGGCTCAGGACCCTTTAAGACTTTATATTGCAAGGGAATCTCGAGCAAAACCGGCCTTGCAGAAACCCGAGGGAAGATTTTCCATTTAAGGTAAGGGAGTTTAATTTATATAAGAATTATAGTCATTACATACTGCTTATATGTTTAAACTTTTTTCCATGTTTCAGGGTTAAAATGGATCCTTTTTTGTTTCGAAACGTTTTTCATTTATCTCTTTTTAAAATGACCATTATACCAGGTACAAATGGAGACCTTGTCACTCTCACTATAAAACAAAAAGGACTTAGGTCGTGTTCTATTGGGACTAATCGTTTTTGGTTGGTTGAGTTGGTTGATTTGTTTTCGTGTTCTATTGGTAAAATCTGTTTTCAGTTCGTTTGGTTGATTAACCATTTCAACCAGCTCTGTCCCTGGTTAAAAGTGTTAAAAAGAATTCAGCCGAAAATAGTTGGAAAAGTGTTTCATTGAGAAAATTCAACTAAACCAACCAATACCAGTTTAGGTTGAATAGGTTGGTCCGAATAGAACACGACTTAAGTCTCAGAAAGACGTCTTATTATTAACATTTGCTCAAACTTCGTTTGGTATAGTATTCAATAGGCCAAAATTGTTATTCTATCTTGATGTATATAAGAGTAGACGGTGTAACAGATTTGTATGTTGACCGAGTCCCATTCAACTTAACCCTATACAGCCCGGGGCCCGGGGGGGGGGCGGAATCCGCCCCCCAGGTATATTTTTGTGAATAACTTTAGAATGC
>JAOBRD020373114.1:0-20070 GCA_027575215.2 Hydrozoanthus sils
CACGCTTGTTGGATATGAGGTGAAATAGCCAACTCGGCGCTTCGCGCCTCGTCGGCTATCTATCACCTCATATCCAATGCGCGTTCGTGGAATAATTGTTAATTATACCCGTTGCTTAAGCATTGTTAAACTGGGCCCAGTAGCTCAAAAGACAATTAGTTACCATGACAACTAATAGGTTTTGTTAAGAGTTAATCCTGGAATTAAGTTAATCGGCTTTCGAACAATCCTAAGATGCTTAATGAAGTATTCCCCAGTGCGGAACTTATCCCAGAAATGTAATCGAAGAATACAACTGAGAGAGAAGCGGCCACGAAAAAATACCTCTATGTATAACGTATCTCCCTGGCTTCGAAAAAGTTTGCCTGGAGAAGTTGGAGAAGTGAACATTGAAGTAATTTGCTGTTGACAGCTGCAGAACAAGATGTAGCCAGAGATATCGTCAGGGAGAGTTTGAAGAAAGGTAAAATTTTGGATTTTGTACCGAATATTAATTCCGGAATAAGTCCGGTATTTTTTTTAGGGGTTGTTAAAGAAAAACCTGTACTAAACCAAGTGCCTGGTATCTTTAATTTTAGGGTTAAAAAACGCGGAGCTATTGGACTGCTGGCAGTCCCTTGTTTTAGCAAACGTGCGTACTGAACAAGACAAAAGTCCATTGCTGAACGTCTTATTAAGTTAAGCGAGGGCCTTTATTTATTGCATATCAAGGTCGGCGCAACACGAGCGGACTTACCGCTAGCTATCCGGGAAAAAAAGTCAACCTTCAATTGGTGTTTTTAAGGTAGAAAATTCTTAAGGCTTAGAATTTTTTATGGTGTTTTTGGGTCTTTTCCGATGGTCGTCCTTACCCTTTTCACCCCGAAGTACCTCCTTCTCCCAAGGTGTAGATCTGACACAAACTTTTAAGTACGCAGGCTTGCCCTGGTTCTTGTTAGTCTTGTTGGTAGCTGTTCTTCGTTAACTGCCTCGTGGCCTGAGCCTTGTAGTATTGAGGGAGTCTCTGGTACTTGTAGTTTGTCAGGTACTCCCTTTAGATCTTCTTTGTTACTTCGGTAACTTGCACCGTCTGTTTCAACCTCGTAGGACCTTTTGTTCAATCTTTAGGTGATGACGGCGTTCTCCTCATGATTTCTTCCTAAGTGTCGAGGGCCTGATGCGAGCCGTGTCACCTTCAAATGAAGGGAAGGTCTTTGGCGCCCCGGTTGTAGTCGTGGGCCTGTCGGTCCTGTTTCTTTTCCATTCTCCTTACTACATTGTCTACATTGACTCCATTGTGTGTTAGCAGCTCTTTTGTTGTTGGCAGTAGTGTTTAAGTGCGTCTCCAAAGCAAGAGCCGCGCTGGACTAGAGTCCATTCCTTCGGTGGGTGTTCCTCCACGCGAAGATAGCCAAGTTGGGTCTCCACATCCTTGCTCTTTAATGCTTAGAATGCTCTTCACTGCTTTAACTGCGGCTTTAGCCTTGCCGTTGGCTTGCTGGTGTTCGAGGCGGCTTGTTCGGTATTCAAAACCCACTTTTCAGTAAGCTCAGCAAGTTTTGTAGAAGTGAACTGTGGGCCATTGTCGGTAACTACCAAGTCAGGTATGAAAAAATTCTTCATTTTACTAATACATGTAGCCGAATTATCTCCTAAGAGTTGGAGAAGTGGTTGACAAGGATGTTATCTTTGCCTTATATGGTGTATAAATCAGCAGAGACCTTTCCCATGGTCTGTTCACGAGATCGTGTGGCATGAGCTGAGGGTTTTTTTTGTTACTTCTGACCGAACTGACTGCATACTCTACAGTGTGAGACGAACGTCTTGATGTCTGCTTTCAATCCAAGCAAATGCATGCATTCGCGGGCCCCTCGTAGATATCCATTGATGCCACTGTGTGAGCTGTGCAGTTCGACTCTGTGCACAAATTTTTTGGGGATAATCAAGCGTTCGCCTTTGAAGATGAGACCGTCCTGGGCTGAAGCTATAGTAAGAGTGTGAGAACTGTCGGCAGCTTGGACTTATAATCAGGCCAGCCATCGATTATGGTCTGTTTTAGCCTTTGAAGCGTTTCATCGGCTGTCGTTGCTTGAAGGATTTTGTGTCGTTTGCTCTCAGATATAGGCAAGAATTTAATAGCGCTGATATCGTCAAATCACTGACTGTTTGCTAAAATGAATTTGTTATCGTACGAGAAGTAGCCAGTGGTAAAACTCAAAGTCGCCTTGGGTGTTGCTATCATCAGAGATGTACGCTCGGTTGAGGTCCCAGCTTGTAGATTATCTTCATGACAAATTTTTGCATTTTCAGCAACATCCCATGGAGTCTTTGGTGCACTTTTGAGTGGCTTTCAAGCAATAGCCTCGAGTTACTTGTGATCAGTTTCTATGGTTACCGGCAAACCATAGGCCTGTTTAAACTTCTGTAGAGCGAAAAAGCGCCTAGATTTCCTTTTCTATCTGCGCATACCGTGGTTACGGGCTGTCCATTTTTGAGGAGGGCTGTCATTCTACTTCCTTTTAGGTCAGCTTCCTGAGTGGTTCAAGCCTGGCAGGAACTTTGCAAAGTAGTTTACAAAACCATAAAGTCTCCTCACACCTTTCACATCTTGCGGCTCAGACATGTCTTTAACGGCTTTGACCTTATCAGAATCAGGTTTCAGGCCGTCACTGGAGATGATATAACTGAGATATGGGATCTCTTTGTGGTGTAGCATAAGCTTCTTAGGGTTAAACTTAATTCCCGTTCCCTGCAGCGTCCGAGGAATGTTTCTAGCTTTTGATCAAGGTCTATTATGGCTTCTCAGTTAGTGTTGCCTGCTCCACAAATCACAATACTTTCATGGATTGTAAGTAGATAATCAAGACCATCCAGCGCTTCAGCCTTCTTTGAAAGATTGCTGACGAGATACTGAGTCCGAAGGGTGGGCGTTTCCATAGATGCCGACCAAATGGGGTGTCAAATGTGGTTAGTTTGCTTGACTCGTCATCGAGGATCACGTGCTAGTAGCCATTTTGCGCGTCGACTTTGGTGAAGAATCGTGCTTTTACTAGATTTGGAAAAATGTCATCGATGACGAGAATTGGATAGCGTTCACGACAGAGCGCATTGTTGAGTTGAGTGGATCGTTGCAGACGCGCAGATCACCTGAGGACTTTGTGGCTACAGCAATATTGCTCAGCCAACTTGCTAGTTCATCGACGGGTGCGATGACGCCTAACTCGGTTAGTCGCTGTAATGCTGTAGTTTTGACTCCAGTCTTGGCTTTAGGATGAATGGAACTCTCCTCGGCGGCGAGACTACAGGTAGAATACTTGGGTCAACTTTTAGCGCTGCTGTCCCGGTAGGGTGCCTAGCTTCAAAAATATCTTTGTATTTGGCGAAAAATTCCTCGTCTGTAACTGGCTTTGTCAGGTTTCTATAGTATCAATAGTATCAACACTTTACCACGCAAGACGCAATCCCACGCACGTGTTCACGTGCCTTGGCTCCTAGCAACGGGGTCAGGTTTTTTTCACCACTGTGAACTCAACTGAAAATTTCTTGTTCTTCTGTGGGTTTCTGACACGAACGCGATAGCGACTTCAGATTTGTTCCAAATCTGCAAACATGTGTGGTCGGCAATAACTATTGTCCTGAACATATCGAACTGGTATAATATTAACGCTTGCTCCACAGTCAATGTGAAAGTGGATAGGTTTGTCCTTGACGTACTGTGCTGATTGATGGTTTTTGATTGACGTTGGTAACTGCTTCCGGTCTTAGAATCACAAAGTCTATGAAATCTGAATCGCTGGCCTCTGCTTCGTTGATGGCATAGGCTATACTTGTCTTGTTCGCCTGCCATTGTTGGGCCAGATGATTTCTTTTCCACAAGCTTGATTGACTGACGTACAGTAGTTTAGGCCTTGTTTGTGCACTCTTCCGCTTTAAAGGCACTTTTTGTTTTGTTTCGTGTTGCTGCTCTTGTCAATACCACACTGTTGCCGTTGATATTCCCAGGTCTTAATTGTTGATAGATGCTTCGTGTAGCTCTTCTGTTTTTGTTTCATCGTCTTGGTTTGTGTCTCAGACGTTTCATCTCTTTGGCAAATCTCGGTACATTTGTGAAGGTCAAGTTTTGGCCGTTGTAGCAGATATTTCGGGTGCTGTTGTTTTTAATTCCAAAGGATAATCCTGTCACGTATAAGAGTGTCGTGCAGACATGAACAGAAATATGACTCTCAGATCACTACGTAAGAATCGATCGACTCGTCACCTCCCTGTTGTTGAGTAGGAATTGTTCGCATGTCTCGTTCCTTTCGCCGACGGCGAAGTTGTCAAAACCTTTTATGATTGTTTGCAGGGTTAAGCTCTCTCCTGCGATGTCAAAGCTATTATAGGTCTTCATCGCGTCATTACCGATAGAATACAGGAACAGGGCACTTTTGTAGTGCTCTAGTTACTTGTCTAACTGTGTAATTATGGTGTAATTTCCAAGCGTTGCTTGTGGGCCTTCCAGTTCTCTGCCTTAATTGCTCTTCGGGTCAAATCTAGCCCTGTTGGGGGTTGTAAACTTGGAAAATCAGCTTGTTGATTCGGTACCGTCTTGACTTTCGAGCTAAACGGTGTTTCGTTCTTAGACATCATTGTTCTTATACACTGCCACCATGTTTAGGCCAAGTAAAAAAAAAAGTTGGTAAAAGTGTCCTTTTTTCAGAAATTTCATGGTCGGGAGGGAGATTTTTTTTTGGTAGTCTGAACTTTTGATACTTATACAATATACTGTAACCCCATTTATTGCTGATGTATCCAAGGGGTCGAACACAACCTATCGTATATGAAAATAATACATATTGGAATGCATAGAACATAAACTTTTTCTACCAAAAGTATCTAGCAAACGCAACAAAACTGTTAGTTTAAAATATGATACATGCTCTTTTCGAATAAGCTAAGTATAAAATTTCAGTACTTTTTTTTATAAAACTACACATTAAAAAAGAAAAACTATGAAAATAAAAAATAAAAAAAAACTTCGGTCGGCCCGATTTTCAACGGTCGGGCGGGGACGCTAACCAACTTTTTTTTTTTGCTTGGCCTTAGTTCGTATGTTTGATCATTCAATAGGTTGTCAATTGATTACTTTACAACAGATTGTGTTACATTATTTGGGTTGTTAATAAGCCGGGGGTTGGTATTTCGGGGTTAAAAGGGTAGGGATGATCGTCGGAAAAGCCCGCAAAATACCCTAAAGTGTACCAAGGCATGAAACTTTTCCACCCTAAAAAATACTTCTCGCTTTAAAAATTGCTCAAAAAATCCCACTAAAAATTGATATTTTTCCCTGGGTAGCTAGCAGGTCGGCGCTAAGTCCACTTGTGTTGCGCCGAACGTGGTATGTAATAAATAAAGGCATGCACGTAACAGGAAGTTCGCTAAAGGCCATTTGTCTTAACTTTGTTGTTCAGTACACACGTTTGCTTCGCGTTTTTTAACCGTAAAAAAGACCAGGCTCTTGGTTTAACAAATAATTTTCTTTTTAAAACAACCCTTGAAAATACCGGACTGACTAGTTTAACCCCTAAAAATATACGACAGTCATATCTACCACCCAAAAATAGGGGGGGGGATGAACCACCCCGAGTGGTAACAAATAAAAATACGAAGAAGTTCTTTGTTAACAAAACGGAGTTTAGTAAACTTCAACGAGAAGGTCATTTTATGTCAGTTTTAAAACTTACAGTTAGGTCAGAACTGAAGCGTTATCTCTTCACCTTTCTATTTTTCAGCTGCAGTCTGATTGGCCAAAATGGTACAGTTCTGAAAATTTTATTGCTGCTGCAGCGAAGCGAGCTTGTGCAACACGGGAAGACTGCAGTTCTAATTCAATGAGTATAACAGCCAGGAAAATAGAGATTTTAATCGACCACAATGCCTAGTGAGTGTGTCGAAAAAACAATAGATTTCTTGTTCTTGCTTTCCCACAATGCAATGTTGCGCACTTAGGCCATCAAAATGTCCTCTTCACACTTGGATTTCCTAGTTCATTGTGACTGTTGTGAACGTTGTTAACAACTTCGAATAAAAGTTTCGACACCATGAGATTTAAAAATATAAAATGTTCTCTGGTTAAGCGCTTTTGTTTCTCTTAATGTGATTCAGGCTGTAGAAGAACAGCCGAAAGCTTAGTCCCCGAGGAGGTGGACTCCAGGGTTGAATGGGTAATTGTGACCGTCGTTAAATTCCCCTAAATAGCCGACAAAATACCAAGGCATAAATATTTTCTACCCTAAAACTATTTCTTGGTTCGAAAATTACTCTAAAAAAAAATTGACATTTTTCCCTGGATAGCTAGCGGGCAGGCGCCATGTTCCCCCGTGTTGCGCCGAACGTGATATGCAGTAAATAAAGACGCGCGCGTATAATAGGACGTTCGCCAAAGGACTTTTCTCTTTAAATTTCTTAACAGAGCACACGTTTACCAAAACATGGGACAGCAATCAGTCTAATAGCTTCGCGTTTTTCGACCCTAAAACAATATCAGGCTCTTGGTTTAACACATGTTTTCCTGTAACAAAACCTAAAAAATACCGGATCACCTTATCATTTCTGAAACTGTTTCTTTTCGCCCTGAATTTACCGAGAGAATCTCGAGCCCTCAAGTAAAATGTCTTTGAAAGACGTGATAGAATGCACGACTGAAAAACAGCATTGATTAACACTTTATTTATATATTCCTTGTGTTCAGATTCTAAATTGCCCGCGGGTAAATGCAATTATTGCAATGAACTTTCTCAACTCAATCAAGCTGTTCTGTTTTTCTACCGGACAACATCTTGGCGCTATTAATAAATAAAAAAGCATAAAGAGGTGATTACTTTGAGAGGTATTCGGAGAATTCTCCCAGCGGGTTTGTCATTAAAGTACAAATGGCGCCCAAGATACAAAACCCTATTTTAAGTGCTATAGTTATAATGAATAAGAAGTAGGGATATCGAATAAGAATACGCTGAATTTACTAAGCAAGGACTTATTGTTAGCAAACAGAAGAAACGGCTGCTTTCTGCTGTTATATTTCGTCATTTCGCGGGCACGTGAGCCTGAATTTTTTCACGACAGTTTAAAATCGGTTTTGATATTGGGCTTCGCAGGGTAGGTTTAGATGCTTGTGGCTCATACAGAAGGTACTTCCTTCCTCTATAAAGAGAGTGTTATGCTTAAAAACACGCTAATATTTCTAACCCAAAGGGAATAAGGTTGCGTCAAATACCTACAAGACACTAACACATTTTTGCGAAACAAAATCACTTAGTCGAGTATCTAAATTCTAAAAATAGCATCCGTGATATTTTCTCCTTTCTAATAATTAATATCCTAATTAACAGAATGCATACAAAGTTTTGTAAACTTCATAGTTAATCAGTAGTAACACTACTACATGTATTGTTTACCGCACAGACAATGGCAAGGAAAGTCATTAACTCTGCCACATGTCGCTACCGGTAATTAGTTGAATTAGTCAAGTAATAATCGTTTGCATGTGTGTATTGAAGAGCAATAAAAACCGTCCAAGTCCGATATCAACTCTCGCTTGGTGATATCGACTCATATCCTGCCCGATTCGTGACCTACTACAGGGCTACGCACGACATAAACTCAGTCGATAGCTTCAAACAGGGAAGCAGTTAGAAAATCAGAATAAGATGCACAAAGTCGGACCGACGTTTTGATTTTCAAAAGAAGCGTCACATATTTCTTGTTATCTGTTCTCTTCAATAACCTTTGCGTTGTAAGTACCGTGAACGTTACAGAATGCCTTTGTCGCTCGGCATGAGCGAACTGCAATAAATCATAACGTTTGGCTAGATTTTCTCTTGAAATCATTGGGAGTTCAAACACAACATAAAAAAACCAGTAGATAGTAAGAAAGCGACAGCTTTTTAACAAAGTCAAGAACGCCCAAGCTAAGTAAGAACAAGCTAAGAACAAAATCACCACGCTGAAATTTTTATCAGAAAATTTTATAATCCTTGAATATGGATTAGATGTACATGTGTGTAAGTTCATGATAACATTTCTAATCCCTGTTTTCATTTAGAAATATTAGGAAACTAGACAGTTTGAGGCTGAAATTAAAAAAAAAAGAACAGCCAAGCCTCAGCTGAAAGTTATAAAAAATGTGTATCCTTTTAAACAAACTAAAATATAAAAAGGACAGGTTAAAAATCTAGCTTTATGATCGAAGCTGTGTTTCCTGCTGGCGTTAATGATGGCGAAATGTAGAGGGGGTGTGATTCATTGCCTGAAGGGAGCCAAGTTTTGGACTAGAAACATATATAGATATGATAATTAGACAGAGAGCTAATTTTTATCTCGCTTCTATGATAGGCACACGGTAATATGTGAGAAATGTACGTTTCAGATATTCTTGTCCTTGAACTTTCAATACTATTTTAGAAGGAAAGAGTGTAAGCTACCCATTTCAGTTTCAGATGCAGAAATGTATGGTGACATTATCGCTGCTACTTCGGTAATGTTCATACAAGGTCTTGCTCCCAGTAGTATATACCAGAGAAGTACAATCAACTTCAAAACACATGTACAGTGCGAAAACTAAAACTTCTTCTTTTTTGGTCTTAATTTCCTTGGATCTTTAAAGGGAAACCAATAGTCCAGCTTTAACCCCTTTGAAGACATGTCATCATTGTAAATTAAACATGGTGAACAGATCAATTAACGGTAACATTGCTTTTTAAAAAGAGTGGTACCTCAGTTCATTTACCCCTCGTGGAAATTATCTATCCTAAGTACAGGAGAAAAAAATGATTTCCACCAATCCAAAACGATACAGGGACGTTTATGCTTTGGTCTGAAAACTTGCCTTTTACATTGGAGTTCTTTCATTAAAATAAGTCGCTCGGCGGTTCCTTGTGTGCCAATTTTTTCAATCCATGCAACTAATTGTAGTTGACACGACAGAACTGTTATGAATTTATGTAGCTATCTCTTGTCACGGCAATAAAAAGTTTAAAAAAAGTTATTGTCAAAAACGTGTGTTGAGCCATTCGCATTTGCTATATATTTAACAACTTTTAAGTCTTGGCACGTTAAGAATTTACACAGATCAAACGCTATATTCTTTTTTATACAAAAACAATATTTATAAGTACAGCCAGGCTGAGATTGCCTACAAAAAGACTGAAAATTTTAAGAATTTTATTTAATCTTTGTACGCAGATTAAGATGTGAGTAAAAACCATCACGCGCGCACCTATACGAGATATATTCTCATTTATTACTAAACCTTCCATTTTCTATTTTTTCTTTTTTTTACCAAATTAAAAGCTAACAACACGGATTTTGAGGAACGAGTTTTATTTTTCCAACACCGATCCTATACAATATGTACATATAATACAATATACGTTTATCGTTTGTATGTACACCAATCCACTAGGGCAAGATAGCTAAGTCATCTAAAAGGCGATCCGATATTGTCTTTTGGCAAAATATTTTACTTAAAGGACAGCGTTTGTTCATTCTTTGATACCTTGTCGAACTGCCCAAGCTAATTTGGTAATATTCTTAACTGTGTATCAGCGAGTTGGATAAATAATGATTTTTTTTTTTTTGCAAACGTGAACGACATTCAACAGCCCACATATGCTTAAA
Organism: Hydrozoanthus sils; assembly: GCA_027575215.2. Lineage (NCBI taxonomy): Eukaryota > Metazoa > Cnidaria > Anthozoa > Zoantharia > Hydrozoanthidae > Hydrozoanthus > Hydrozoanthus sils. The sequence goes on from JAOBRD020373114.1 coordinate 9,634, forward strand.
CATTTTTCACTGAAATAAGACATAAATCAAATTTGGATATATCAGTTTCACTAGTCCAAAGCTGCATACCGACAGGCGAGTAGTAAATTTACGATTTCAAGAGCCCAGTGTGTATGTTAAGCAGTTAGAGTCCTTTTGTATCCATGCGCAAATTTGCTGTGCTTTCAAAGCAGTAATTTTTGTGGCGACATTTCGAAAGCGGGTTTTCCCATTACGGTATCGAATAGCACCCCAGCCCGAAAGGACACCTATGATCACACGATAAACTTTCCCTCGTAGTCGAAACCTCACAAAAACTCCAGAGCCCGAACTCCCTTTAGTTGCATCGCACCGACTTAAAATAAGCTGTGATAGCACTCTACCCGAGCAGTGTGAGTACCACATAGACTCGCCACCACCTCTGTCTCCCGGAAAGCTTGCAAAATGAATCTTTGTTCGTTTGTAAGCAAGCATTAATGCTGCCACGTTCATGTACTTCTTCCGTTTATGATTTCTCTTGAGCTTTAACACGGCATAATCATAAATCACATTTTTTCCTTCCGACCATCCACTTGGCAAAGTCACCTGTGATACTCTAAACCACTTCAATTTCCCACTTCTACGTAAAAATCCAACACGTAGAGAACGAATTGGAGAGAGGTATTTTTTCCCATCATGAACACAATGTGCTGCAGTCAGTACGTGTCGCCTTGATATCAGAGTTCCAGTGCATCCCGTGGAAACTTTCACAACTGCCGAAAAGGGGAACTTTTGCGCTCTGTCTTGGTAAGGTACATAAGTACGATCGTCGGTGTCAAAAATGATTCGTCTTGTTCTATCTTTGTTGCCTCTGAAAGCCGCTTGAAATGTCAGGTTCGGTTCCCATACAGGCTCCGGCTTGGTTTCAATTGTGATACTCTCTTGTGGCTTGCCTGGCACATACTCAAAATCAACAACAGTTAATGAACGATTTCCGTTACTGTCCAATGTTTCGTAGTTAAAACCCGACAAAGTTTCGTTCTGTTCTTCGTTGAGTTCGTCGAAGTTCTTCAGAAACAGTTCAGCTGTTACGTTTCTGATATCTGTTACGTTCACTGTACCCAGCGGAATCGTCTCCTTGCTCTTGAGCAAAAGTTGCAAGTCCATCTTTGAAGGTTTTTGCACAGAATCGAGAGGATCAGTACTATTCGCTTGTAGGCCTATCTTTCCTTCCTTTTTATCGATATGTCGAGCGAGCGACGAAACCGCGAAAACAAAACGACACAATACAACTAAACGTTTACCGACCCTCATAATTCTAGGCTTCAGGTCTTGTTGATTTTGCTGTTCTGTTTTGTTGAGTACACAGTTATATAACGGCAAGACTGCTTATAACATCTCTAAAAGGCACTCAATCCCTCAATTTACGCTCGTTGACAAGTCGTTGTTTCAACTCTTTTTTTATTGCGCCTAGTATCAGCTTTTGTAACAGTTGCTTCCAGCAATTCAGCGCCTGTAGTGATCTCGTTTTCTCCGTCGGGTTGAAGCGCGACTATCTCGCGCATGTTTCCCGATGCTTTATATCCATTCTGACGCGGCGGTACATGCAAGTATTTCCGAGTCGAACGGGGGCTGTTTTGTTTGTGAAGTACTCGGCAGGAAATATTGTTATCTTCATTATGCTAAATGTTTGGCTCCTTTATTTACAGGAACAAAGAGTTTAGCAGAGTAATTAAGCGGCCACGCATGATATAATATGACCAACAAGCGAGCTCGCCTTATGTCGACTACAAACATTTTTGTGTTTAAGTCAAAAGCTGCTAAATTAGTTCTTCCCTCTTCGCTGAGCCGTAGATTTTCTTTTTTTTGTCAAGCTTCTGCAGCATAAACGGAGCTTGCTAGAATACAAGAGAAATTTCCTTCTTTTCAATAACAAAAGTGTGACGCAAAAAGAAATTTAGTTTTGCTTTGCACTGTCGAATTTCAAATTGAGTTAACTAACCGTTTCTGATCTTTTGTAATCTTGAAAGAATTTCTTGACAAAATATTTTGACCGTGCGCGTAGATACTTTGCCCGAAGACACTAGAATTGTAAAGAAATCAATTTATGGTTGCTTAGTCATGCGAATTAAAGCATGATTAAGTGAGTTCTAGATTTTTCACGGGCCACTTAAACAACCAGTATGTTTTCTTAGTTATTTACATGTTGAACGAATCAATCTGCCAAAAAAGACCGGTGATTTATTGCCCATGGCAAGAGAGTACAAAACGACACTGTATCCACTGAGCTTATCGACGTCGAAATTACCAACAGGAAGATTTTGTTGTTTTGTGCTGAATCGATCGCTACCCGCCCCCGTCATTCACTAATTTATGTACAAAACTACGAACACACCTGCCTCCCTTCCACTGCAAATACCAAACCAACGTTATTCTGTATTTCAACAAAGACAGTTTAACACTCCACAGTTAGAGATAAATACTTGAACAGATAAAGTTGTGTTTATTGTCCTTTCTTGATCTTTCCTTTTTTTAATATATTTCTCGATAAGTCTGTAAAGTAGTTTGGTGAAAATGTCTATGTTCCGGTTATAATATTCCGACGATAGTTAAGACCATTATAAACTGGTGAAATGCAAAATGTTTCTTCGTCTGCCTTGTGCACTACCAAAACAAACTAGGTGTTTGCTAATTTGAGACAAAGATTAAAATACGCAGGGAAAATGCTGAAAAAAGAAGTACTTTTGCATGCCTCGATTCTCTAGTTTGGGGCGAGATAACACTAGAAACAAGATGAGGTTAAATCGAAGGCGTGTTTAGATAGAAGAAGCATATAGCAGGTGCGCTACTTCCGTAAACAGGTTTATCATTCTAATCAATCAAATACTAAGTTGATTACTTCAGTTCAAGGGCGGATGCAGGGGGGGGAAGGGATTGGGTGAATTTCCACCCCCTTTTTTACACGACTGAAAAAAAAATATTAAAAAAGGTACGATTTATCAAAAATATGTCACTGAGCGTCAACGAAGCAGGGAAAATATTCGCAAGTTTACAGGTAATAAACAATTTTAGAGCCCGTTGAATTCTGTTATTGACGCGCAAAGAATTTTTGCAAAATGCGGTGCGTTGTGAGGCACTCAATGGCCGGGGAGACAACATTCAAATATATTGAACGAGTTTACTGTCATCAATTCTGCGAGCCGTCGAATGACGATCGCTTCTATCCGAATGATGCTCAATGAATAGAGCTTAGTTGCTAAAACTAAAACTCTGGCAAATGGGCTGAGACATTCTAGGAAGAACTTTGGAAATATCTTTAACTTTGTCTGTGCAAAGGTGATGTTAGAGTCCACACACGCCCAGTTGTCCCTTCTCTTCAAGGTATACTACCTGTATATTTTGTCTTCAAAAACATTGAAAACGTTATCACCATTTACAACGGCAATCACACTGAAATCGACAAGAATATCCACACCTCCCCCCCCTCCCTTTTCAAATCCTGTATCCACCCCTGCAAGCCCAGATACATCGTTTGTTTTTAAATCATCTTATAAAAAAAAACCGTTTACCTGTACAGTATGAAAGTGTGGGGGTAATGCCGTATTAACAAAACACTGAGTTTCTACGACTTAGAAAAGAAGAAATGAAGCCCAAATAAAAGAAAAATTAAAATGATTTTTGACATCATCATAACAACTACATGCTATTTTTTTTATAAAAAAATATATATATGATATAAGAACGAGGCTAAGATTGGCCAAGCTTGGATTGGACAGCCCGATGGCTATTTTTTTTTTTTAAAAACTTTATCTTTAACTTAGCAATACAGAAATGATTCGCAGTTTTTTCTCTTTTAATCAGTTATTGTTTTAAATTGTTCACGTAACGTTGCCCCGAAGTTAGTTCCTTATAATCCGTTTTCCCATACACGAACTGATATAACTTGGCTTAAGGGAAAAGGTCAAAACAATGGTACTTCCTAGGAACCCAGTTTAGGGGGGTGGGTTATTATGTGCCGCCACCCACCACCTTCTTTTCAAAAAGGTTGAATTTCAGGAGCAAATATCATGTTCAATAAAATAGATATTGATAAAGTGCTTGCACCAATGTCTTCCTTGTGGAGAGAAGAGTCCATAATACAATAAAAACCAATACCCCTAAATCAGGTTTTAAGAAATTGAGCTCTGAAAAAGTGGGGGGGGGGGGTTCTGCCGCCACCCTTTACCTCCCTCGACGAAATTGGGTTCCTTAAAAATACCATTGTTTTGACTCTTTCCCTAATTGCGGCTTTTATAGACTAAAAGAATTCTAAACGAACAACCTGATGAGGCTCAAATCGCCAAAAATTTATGATAATGAGCCTCGGCATTATTTAGTTGTTCTTATAAACTATTAAAGTGTGTAATTCTGTCTGACTGTTTTGTTGATGTGAGTGAATGCAAGATAAACATCTAGTTTCCAGCCACTGACGTGCTCGATATATATCTATCGTTATCAACTGCTCCCAAAAACGAAAGAGGAGTGTGTTTACTATGAGGCGAGTTTCATTGTTTACATTTTATCTCTGTCGTTATCAACTGCTCCCAAAAACGAAAGAGGAGTGTGTTAACTGTGAGGCGAGTTTCATTGTTTAGATTCTGCTTAATTAAAATTAGCATACAACTTAAGTCAAAGAAAGAACAAAGATAAACCACAACTGACTTTAAAACATAAGAATGCTTATAAAAATGAATAAGTGACCGAATTAGAACTTTCGATTCTATACAAGTGTAGTTTCAAAGAAGAAATTGCTACTCAAAAAAATGCAAAACAGCTGGAGGCATGAACTATGATAAGCCATACATTCTTTGTAAAATTTCCAATTTTTAAAACCACGTCATGGAAAGATTAATTACTCACCATATTAATCTCATATTTTCAGAGAAAGTTTGTTTTGCTGAAACATATCATTATTTAGAAGTTTTATTGCTGTAGCCGAATTGGAAAGAAGTATGCGTATGCCGTATAATGGGCAAAAAATGTATACAAATTAAAAATTCGCCTATAACTCAAGTTTTTGTCATAATTAAATCGTTTCAACCGATTATCTTGAGTTAAGATCCTCCAACAAAGCATAGCTACTAGATAATTAGTAAACCATTATCGAATTCCTAGATCATTGCATCCGGTGTAGGCATCCGTGTTAGTCTACCCACATCCGCTTAATTTTTATGTTTAATAGCCGTTAAATTGGCCGAGCGGAGACTCGCGTCTGCACGCAAGCTACAAATTCACAACAGATCTGTTGGTTCAGTGAGTTATTAACATCCAACTTCTCCTTACATAACACATACCTACATACAAAAGAAAGTGTAAGAAAATGAGAGTTGATCAAACAAAGTAGTTACTGAAGATGAAGAGCCAAATTCTCCCAAGCCTGTTAACATAAAAGTATGGGCTGTAGTTAGGAGAATCTACTGATACATCATTTTAAAAACATACCTATCTATAGCATCATTTCTATTTTAATACACAGGGGGAGGAGGGGGATTCGAGTGGGTAAAAATGTATTCCTCTTGTTTTGGTTCTTTAAAAGCATTACTACTAAAATTATGAACTTTTTTATCCTATGTTTTAATATTTTCTTGGAAGTTTAAAGACATATTTGAAAATGCAATCACGTTTATATCAATTTATTAAATTTTCAACCTGGCGTTCTGATTGGTTCTTTCAATCTCGGTTATCAGCTGATATACGTCATATACTTAATTGACCATATATGGAAACTGGCTGCATGTGTAGTGTTCCAAAGCTGAAATATGAATGTAAATAAATTTTAACTATCATTTTCAAGCATCGATTAGTTCGGAAAATTTAGGAAATTTAATAAAACCATCATTCCTTCCGCGCTTGTTCGATATATATGAGATGATTTATTTAACAATTAGTCACCGATGGCGACGTGAATATCGGCGAATAGTCGCTGAGACGAAGTCAAGATGTCTATCGCGATATTCACAGAGCCCGAGGTGATTAATTGTTTTAGTATTATAATTACACTGGAATTATTCGAGAAAATAAAACAAAAAAAGCAAACTTTTTAAAAATATTTATTTTTCATTTGAAAAAAACAAAACAAAAAAAAAGCACGCGCCTAAACGGTTCGGATCGATAGACAAGCTTGTTTTCTTGTAATAGCTGCCGTCAGTTTTTCTCACGGAGACGTACAATTTTGCCAGGTATTTATTCATTTCATCAATTTCCTTGTTTTCTCTAGCTCATTTGTGAACTCTTGTTGTTGTTGAAACCATTCTGTAAAACATTTCACTCCTAAAAGTCACTTTAAAATATCGCCGACTCTTTGTGGCGAAAAATGTAAACAAACCTTCCTGTTTTGAAAATAAATGTTACCAAGTGAACCTACCTTTGCCTAACTTGACTCCAAATTTTGTTGCATCTTTTGTCTTTTGAGATACGGCATTTTCTTCGAATTGCTCGATTTGCGACTCCAAAATATCAACAAAGCTGGCTGCCATTTTGAAAACTGAAAGCCGTCATTGCTATAATCACCTGGCGGTGATTGTATAGCGAGAGAGAACGAAGTTCTCAACCAATCAGCGCGCGCCATTTTCGATAATCGCCATTGCAATTTTACTAAAGCCAACTGGTCGGCGATACGCACCACTTTGGCTATTTACCATCTCATATTTTGCGTGAACGAGCGCTCTTGGAATAGTTGTTGAATAATATGATGCATAAAAAAATATATTTTTTTATTGAACCCAAAGAAATTGTATGAAGTGTAATACAATTACAATCAAATGTAGAGGTGTGCTTTGTCAAGAAAAGAGACCCTTCCGCCGATACAAAGCCAAAGGAACACACTATATTTAGTTTGATGTTACAAGACAACTGCCAATTTTCATCTAGCCCATGCAGAGACAAAATCATTCAAAGCAAATAAGTGTTTACATTTTATCAAAGCGTTGCAAAAAGATGGCTTTACGGATTCAGAAGTAGATATTCTATATTCAGGCAACTTGTGCTTCCGAAACTTACGAATGCGTGACCGGTGTTTGAGCCAGTCAATCTGACTTAAATATGATATACAATATTTTTTAACTATATGCTATAAGAGGCAACATACAGTATGAAACATTTTGATGTTTTTTTAGTATTTTGGAACAATATTTGACCAAAATCCGTACTTTCCGAAGTTGAGAGTAATCCACTGCCATTTCCTTTATATATCTGCTTGCTTCTCGCGCAAATCAAAGAGTCATCCAAAATGCTGCGTTCAGCAAACCTCTTTAAGAACGCTTGAAGAATTGCGTTTTCAACAGACTGGTTTTTACTACAACTAAAATAGCTTTTTCAGTGTTTTTAGATTATTGTGATAAGAACGAGTTACGAGTATATATACATGGATAGTTTTATTTCTTTGAAATTACTGTACTATAACATTTTTATGTACTTAATTTTAACGTTACCATTATTGCTATTATCGTTATTGCTATTATTATTATTATTATTATTATTATTATTATTATTATTATTTTTATCATTATTATTAATATTATTATTATGATCATCATCATCGTCATTGTCATCATTGTTAACTTGTTAACAGCCTAGTTCTAAAAGGTGAGTGGTAGAATCTGGCCTTTTAAACTCTACCTTTCGAAAACAGATTTTGAAATTATTTTGGCTTTGTCGTTTGTAATAACACGTGTATATTAATAGTCGTCTTTTCTTTATAATTGCTTTTAATGGACCCAATTTAAGTTTACTTCGTCCTTTGAGACGATCAGTCCGTAATAATATTTTAGTGTACACAAATATCGCTTGCCCTAACAAGTACTAAAGGATTTTTTTGAAGATGCGCATTAACTTGTTCAAAAATAAACACACGTAAAAATGTTTAAGATCAGTCATTTCTGTTGAGATTCGATCACGTCTCAGTCGCTGAATGAGTAATACAACGGAAATCAGATACAGTTGGAATTAGAATATTTCATTTAAGGCTAGACACAAGTTTCCTTTTTACACTATATTAAACTATAAACAACTGGAGTGATGCTGAAGGGGCTGTATCTATTTAAGTACTAGTCTCATTTAGAATCGGCATCGCTCATCGTTGCTACTAGACTGACTAGACTGTTACTGTTATTAAGCGAAGTTAAAAAAAGACTCACTGCATCTCCGCGTGTAAAAACGTTTACTCTTTGAGCATTTATAAGGGTAAAATTTAGGAAAATAAGGACACTGCTGAATTGGTGATTTTATTACTCAACATGTCAGTAATTCTTTAAAATTTCGAAAGTATTTCCAATGTCCTAAAGCTCAACTGCATGGAGCAGAGAATTATTTAGAATTGTAAATGGCCGAACAAAACCTCTGGTCATCCAAACTTAATATTTTTTAGCGCTATGTAGTTTACTTATTCAATGAAAAGATTGAATATTGGGACCCGTACGCAGAAGGGCCAGTGAATTTTTTCCGCTTAAAAAGTTTAAACCAAAGTTGAAGTAAATACTTGACAGTTTGTGGTCTGAAATTAAGTGGAGTCAAAACCATTCAAACAAGCTGATTACTAGTACTCTCTAACCCTACATCGATTAAATGTTGGTCGGATTTGAAACGAGCAGAAGTTTAGCAAAGCTATCTTTACTTTAGCAGCGCAAAAACTAACATGAACTGTTGGTCGTAAAGCGTCGTGTTTTGCTGGATGAAACCTGTGGACGTGAAGGTATTTGCGAAAAACAACCAGCCATTCTCAATGCAAGCCTGTAGAGTGTAGTCGCAAGATACAAACTACATGTTCAAATCTCGTGTCCCGTGGCCCATTTTGATCGGTGATAATCTCTACTTTAACTAGATGACTTGACATTAATCCATACTTTGAGATGTCCTCGTCAGATCTCAGTGCTCATACTTTAATTACGAAAATATTTGGACAGTTAAAACTTTCAGACGTTTAATTTCGGACCAAAAACTTTAATTTGGATATTTTTACCCATATAAATTAAATTTCGGACGGCCGACGACATTTAAATAATACAGAACTAATTTAAAACTATTTTTAAGTCGATCGAAGAACTCAAGAAGCGGTACCTTGGCGGTACTTCTTGTGCCTTTACGAATTAATCGTGGGGAACTACGATACTAAACGCTTTTCAGCTTAAAACTTTTCTCGTGTTCTCGAAACATATTCCATGTCGCCTATTATTCCGATAAACCCATTGAAAAATACGTAGGCGGCGCAGTGGCCGAGCGGTTAGCGTGTTCGTCTCGTAATCCTTGGGTCGCGAGTTCGAGCCCCGGCCAGACCACTGTGTTGTGTCCTTGAACTGAAGACATTTTACCTGACTTTGTTCCAGTCGACTCAGCTGTATAAATGAGTATCAGTTCTGCTGGGAGCTAACCTTCGATAGATTAGTGTCCTGTCCAGGGGGAGTCAAAGACTCTCATCTGCTTAACACTGCTGAAACAAGAGATAAGCGCCGTCCTATGAGCTTAGGCTCGAGAATGGATTTAGCATAGAAAAATATGGTTTATTGCTTAAATGAACATATTTAAATCGAAGCTGGAAGTTATAAAATCTTAAAAACATTTTATTTCTAACTGAACATGCGCAGTTTCAAAAAGCCCATTATTGTTTCGGCGCACACTAGAAACGACGACGAGATGACGATAACCTAAGGGATTATTTTTCAAACCGGATTCTAGTTCACTATCTTTCTGTGTTTCGATACAATTAGGAGTTACAGGTTTAAAACAAATTACTAAGAATACAACCATTACGACTACTACGACTACTATAAATACGATTACGACTAAGACTACGTTTGCGTTGTGACTTCAACCTCGAGTACGATTACTGTTGTTGATACTTCGATACTGGTTTGTTTAAAACTGATTAGAAACTCCTTCTGTACTTACCCTGTAGTTTTGTTGCGTAAATTGTTAAAAAGTAATCTCACGACCTTTTTCGTTCAATTTTGAAATAATTTGCACTCATATGTTTTTCAAAAAGCTCAAACTGCATTTGCCCTACGCTACGGGCTCATGCAATTTTGATACTTTTTGAAAAACCACTCGTGCAAATTATTTCAAAAATTGAACTCGAAATCGTGCGATTACCTATACCAATAGATTGTAGCTAGAAAATTTAAACTAATGCTTCTCATCTCTCAATAATTGCAGTCATTTTGAGGTGATGGAATCAGGTTTACCTCTGGTCTTGCAAGCAGCTACCGAATCGATTTTCTGATTCCCCCTTTATAGAATCACTTCATCTTACAATTGCAATTGAAAATATAATTCGCTGAAAGGATCGCAAGGGTGGCGGCTATCGCCGGCAGCTATTTCGAGTCTTGTATTAGTTAGCCGTTATCTTTATGACAAAATAAACTGGAACCTTTTTTAAAACTACTCAAGGATTTGCAAGTTTAAGCCTTGCATCAACCTCGTTCAAGGGTCTCTCTCCCTCACTCCCCC